>CAJNIZ010008113.1:113661-150475 GCA_905231905.1 Symbiodinium pilosum
TTTAGGGTTTAGGATTTTTGGGATAATGGAAAAGAAAATGGAAACTATAGGGATTATAGAGGTTATATATGGGTTATATAGGTGTTATAGGGTATGTATTGAGGTTATATAGGGATAGGGTTTAGGGCTTTAGGGTTTAGGATTTTCGGGCTTTATTTAGGGTCTAGGATTTATAGAGGTTGTTAACCTGCTTACTATGAGTCTTCTTGACACTCCAAGTAACCCACTAATTTAGGGTTTAAGAGTGTTTGCTTGGGTCTGGATGTAGAATGTGCGTTTTACCTTTTGGGGCTTTGGCCTTTTTGGTGGTTTTTGTCAGGTTGATAGCACGTAAAACTTGTTTTCTGTCGCACCACAACCCCATAAAGGTCCCCCTAAACCGCTAAAAAACCCAAACGGTGTGGAGTCTCTTTCTGCCTGTATTCTAAAAATGTCGGAAGGAAGGTCCTGTGCAGGACTTGAACTTCCTACTAAACCCAAGATACCTTAATGTAGGAGTCTGCTTCACAGACTACTGTGACCCTTAAGAAGATTGAAGGCAAAGTCCTCAATGAAGGGGTGTGGGGCACCTTGGGTTGTTTCGCCACGCGGTTTAGGGTTTGGGGTTTAGGGTTTAGGGTTTAGGGTTTAGGCAGTTTAGGCTTCAGGGTTTCAAGGGCATACAGGCAGACTTCCACTGGTGCTCAACCCGACCATAAGTTGGGCCACAAGTCGGGTAGATCCCCAGAAGCCGCCAGACACTGTTGATACTAAGCTCCTGCATGACCCTACAATATATACTATATAGTACCATAATTCCCAACGCCCAAGGTACTAAAAGTCATGCACGATGTTTAGTATCCACTGTAGGACAAACCCTGTACTGTAAGCACCCCAGGATTCCCATGTGTGATGATGTAATCCGTTGGAAGTGCTAAATTTGCCGGGTGCCTCACGAATATGTCCAACAAAAATGGCCTTGCTTACAGGAGGGTCAGCCTGGGAGTTATGCCGTTAGAGTTTAGGGTTTAGGGTTTAGGGTTTAGTGTGTGCTGTGGAGTCTTTGGCAGGAGTTCAGCGCTTATAAGGGATTTTATCGGGACACCGCGCGGCGGACGGTAGGGATTTGCGTTAAGTTCCTTAACAGCAACCCAGAGTCAGGTTGGTCGGCAGCCTTCAAAGTCTGCATTTTATTGATTCTATAAGTTAATTGTCTGACGAAAGAATTTGACCCTGGACGAATGTTCTAGTATATTCCTGAGCTGAAACTTTCGCATATTCCTGAATAGGTCCCCCCTAAACGCCCTATACATCAGGAGGACCCCCCCACCCTGTAACAGTGGTATAGTAGGAATGTAAGAGGACTCTAATATAATCCCTATTATCCAGTATAGTCACTATTGCTGGGTGGGGAGTCCACCTAACTTATACATCTCCCTGTAAGTTCCCCCCAAACTTACTTTAGTCCGTAGCTCATATCAAGCATCGCCTTCTTTCTGCTCTAGACATGCTAAGTTGCTGATGGAAAAACCCTTCACCACTTCGACTTCTTTAATTTCCAGACAGGACATTAGTTTAGGGCTTAGCCTTTAGGGTGGTTCAAGAATGGGTTCATCGACAGGACTTACTGCGGATAGGCATACTTCATGCGATACCTAACAAGACTTGCAACTTGCAATTAACTATCGCCTGTATGGTCTCTATAACCTCGTTGTGATTACCCTGAAGCTCCATGAAAAATCAACACCCACCAACAAAAAAGAAAAACTCCAGTAATGCTGTTTCCCCAAGCAGTCCCATTAAAGACAGAAAGTGGGTGCTTCTGACCCTACTCATATCTACTTAAACCCAAAACCTTAACCCAGACCCCTGCTTATAACCCCCCTCCCCTTAATAGGGATATTAATAGAGATCCCAATACTAAGGCCCTTAAAAGGAGGGGGGGTTATCAAATGCGAGTCTACCCTAAACCCTAAACCCTTAATAGTAGTTTCCATTTTCTTTTCCACTATCCCTACATAGCCCCTGATATAACAATAGTGACCTTCTTGGTAGCATAATTCCCAAACAAGAATCTCCACCTACAGTCCCCTGGAGGTTGTGTCGAGCTGCGGCGAATCGTTCGCGTCATGGTCGCTAATCAGCACGGCCTGCGCACTATCTGCACCTCGCCAGACAAGCCTTACATCCAAGGTTTAGGGAATCCTTACCCAGAGGGTCCAAGTACCCAATAATTAGGTACTTGGGTTTTGGGTTATAGTAAGTATAGTACAGGTTTGGGTAAGTATCTGATAATTACGGACTTGGACCCCAAGGGTTAGCCACAAACCCTGAAACCAATGCGCCCGGGGAGATTTGAAAAGCAGGGCCTCTAGGGACCGTAAGGATAATGGTTTGCGGGACTATGACCATGTTTTCTCATGGTTTAATGGGCTCTTGGGGCTTCGGTGCACCTAGGGACCCTGAGAACAGTGGAGAATCAAATGCAGACGATGGAACACGGTTTTGTGTAGGGTTTGCAACGACAACAGGCGTGTCTTCCAGGGTGACCCTTCAAGAAGGGACCCTGCAAGGACGCCTGGGGGTATAAAGGCGTGATAGGCCCCTACCTGACATTCAGCAAACACTACGTTGAGAAACCACCATGGTAAATGGCAGGACTTCCTGTGTCATGTATTAATTAGTGGCGTGCCAGGGCTTCTGGGCTTAGGCGCTAAATCCTGCACCCTCAACTTTCTGCGCATGCCTCAGGACGATGAAGATGCAATCACGCCGAGCTCCGAAGCGCCGATCGTCGCTAGCAAGCCACCCGACTCGACTTGGTACATACTTCTTCGATTCTAAGGCCTAAAAGAGGAGCTTCTGAACCCCTTACAAGGACCCCAAAACTTCCCAAACCCTAAACCCTAAACCCTAAACCCCATAGTCCCTTCATATTTCCGTAGGGATTGCTAGGGCCCCTCCCGAACAGGCGGCTGCTGCAGATGCGATGTAGACATGGGGATTGCGGGCCTTTGGGTGGTGTATATGGGGTTTTCCTAAGATTAGGGCTACATTTTTTGGAGGTTTAGGGTATAGGAATAAGAATTTTAGTATATAGGTTAGGTCTATATTGGGGTTCCCCTATTAAACGGAAACTACCATGTCTGTCTTTGGCACTCCTCCTGCTTCAAGGCAACCGTGTAGCGGCTACATTAATTTGTAGGCCGGAGTGTTATGGATCTGAGGCTTGCGCGGTAATTCCAAGAGAAAGGGTCTCAATGCTGTGCAAGCTCATATGCTCGCAGGAATGTCGTAATGTGCAACAACTTGAGCTGTTCGAGCAGAAAGCAGCTGCTCACTTCTGTTGTGGTCTTCAGTCGCAGTGACAGGTAGACTTGGTATATCAAGAAGTACTCTGGCTCCCACAACACACTTACTCTAGGCGTTTTTCTTCATTACCCCAAAAGCACTTGCTTTGAGGTAATTTATACTTGCAGGTGTTGGGCTCCAGAAAGTGTGAGGCGTAGGCATAGGTGGAAGGATTTGGTTTAGGGTCGCAGGGGTTTAGGGTTCATAGCTACGGGTCCTGCAGCCGACGCTCCTCCATGGCCACATTTCTCAGTCACGTCAACCATGGCCCGTTATGCCAGTGGCAAGGTGATGCAACTGAAATCCAAACTCCGCCAGGCATGGATGCAAGACAAGAGGGATGATGAATTCTACCAGCTGCGCGAGCAGATTGCTCTTGACAGATCTATGGATTTTGAGATTCCCAAAAGCTGAACCCTAAACCCTATATACAGTTGCCTGGCCTGCGTCGGCACTTTTCACCACCAGGTTTCTTCCGAGGATTTGAGGTTTTTGGGCTCAGGAGTTTACTTGGAGGGTGAGGGGGACTTAGCAAGTAGGGGTAATAACCCCTATAGTTATCCCCATTACTTACCCACTTACTAAGTCCCCCTGACCCCCAAGTAGGGTATTTTGATTCATGGCCTCATGTCTAGACTGTGCTCTCCAGCTCTAGCTCCCACGAGCCTGGAGCAATCCAGACTTCCGACCGTGGAGATATATAGGGCTAGCCCTAATATGGGGGGGGATACTTTTGGGTAATGGAAAAGAAAATGGAACCTACTATCATTCCCTTATATCTGAGAATCAACATGGACAAGAGCATGGGAAATGAAATGGAAACCACTGTCATTTTGGGGTTGTAGACGAAGTATACACGATTTGGGCTTCGGGGACCGAGAAACTGCCCCTCTATAGTCCTGTATCATCGCTATGTGAATATACATATGTAACTCATAGAATTCCTTTGTAATCCCTCTAGGGTTGAGGGATTAAGGAACAAAAGAGCTCCCTAAACCCTAGCCCCTACCCCTTCATGGAACCCTACAACCCCAAACCCTTTAAACCCCAAACCCTGAAACCCTGAAACTCTAAAATTCTACGTAAAACCCTAAACACTAAAACCCTAAACCCCCCAAACCCTATGTGAGGCCTCGTTGCCACTAAAACCCTTTAACCCCCCAAAACCCCATTGTTAGGCCTCGTTGCAGCCGCTGGGCGCAGGGCCAGGCTACAGCAGCCCAGGTGGCCAAGGCTGGGCGCAGCATCAAGGGGTTTTTGGGTTGCTGTTAAGGAACTTAAATTAAGTTACCATAATGGGTATATATAGTAAATACTAGGGTTCCCCCAATATAGTAACTTAATTTAAGTTCCTTAACAGCAACCCAGGTTTTTGGGGTTTAGGGGCTTGAGGGAGTTGAGGGTTTCAGGGGTTTAGGGCTTATGGGGTGTAGGGGGTTTAGGGGGCTTAGCGGGTTGAGGGTTTAGGGTTGAGGGGGTTTATGGTTTAGAGGCTTGTGGCTCTAGGGTTGTTTAACGTGGTATTGCAGGGGTATAGTGGACATATGGGGACTGTAGGTTTCAGGGTTCAGGGTGTAGGGGTTTGTGGCTTCAAGGTGTTTAGAGCTTTTGAGCCTAAGGGGCCTCAGGGTTTCAGGGTTGCGGGCTCTTGGATTTTCAGCTTTCAGGATGTTATGGTTCAGGGTTTAGGCTTTGAAGGGTTTTAGTTTTAGGGCTGGAGGGCTTAGGATTTCTTCAAAGGGGCTTATGCAGGGTTCAGGGACTACGGTGCCTGGAAAATAGCACAGCAATTTTCAATTGGGGTGAAGTTCCTCCTGAACCCTGCAAATGTGGTTCCTTTTGATTTTGGTGTGTGTGTTTACATCAGGGTTCTTGTCGGGACTAAACCCCAAACCCTGAAGATGTCGCATTGGAAGGCATTCAGTATACTAAATTACTGTAATTAAGTTACTATATTGGGGGAACCCTACTATTTACTATATATACCCATTATGGTAACTTAATTTAAGTTCCTTAACAGCAACCCAGTATACAGGAAGGTTGGGGTGAAGGTTCTGGGCTTAGGGCGCAATCTTAGTGGTCTGGGCTTATTACTTATGAGTGCAGGGTCAGAGTTTTGGGTGTGGAGTTATCAGCCTAGGGCGAAGGATACAGGACTTAGAGCTCAGGATATGGGACGTAGGATTTAAGATTTCTTCCTGTAAAAGGTCGGATTTTGGAATTAGGGTGTGAGCTTTAGGCTGACCTCTTGCCAGTTCGGCTTCAGGTGGGACTTACATGGGAGGGTTTAGGGGCTTAGGGTTTAGGGTTTAGGATGTGCATACACCAGCTCCACCAACATCCCCGCCGGTATTAAGACGGTTTTTGCTTGAATCTAAGTTTTAGGGAAGGTCCAAGGGGAGCTGCCTAAGAGGACTCGTTTGATTGGATGAGCTAGGGGTGGATTTATACGCTCGGGCGGGTGTTCAGAATCTAGGAACGGTTCTCATTTTGGGGATGAATGTTGTCAGGTTGCTGTTGTTCGCTCTTGTAAGTCTTGCTACGTCGAGCTGTGCAAGAGCTTACATGGCTGGATTGCTTTAGGTTGCCCACTGGGGCATGGAATTGTTTGCAATGTGCATTGTAAGCTTTAGCAAGATGCCAGAAGAAGCCCCAAGGCTTGAAGCCGCAACAACTCAAAGCCTGCCAGATAGTTCTTTCTTGAGGATTGTCACAAAGCCCTTGTTCCTGGTATGTTGAAGGAGCGTTTTCGGGTAGTCCGGATATAGTTCTATATCTGATAATCAAAATAATGAGAGGACCTTCGGGACTCCAGGGATACATGGGGATGGGCGTCCCTAGAAGGGAGTCCTCGACTATGCATCCCCAGATTGGACGTGTTTTTGGGACGGAGCTTGGGGTTCGGGTTTTCGGGCGTAAATGGCCCATGGGAATTGCGTTTCGCAGTAGTACATACATATGCCAAGTGCAGCCCATGCATAGTTCTTAGCACACTCCTGCCTTATCGTGATGATGCTTGCGAACGTTTTAGCTTACCTTAGAGCTCCCAGTATACCCAGATAATCTATCTTTTATCATAATAGGGTTTCATTTAATTCCAGGCCATTAACCCCCATAAATTTTAGACCGCAGTAATGTCAAAGCTCATACAAGGACCATATATACCCTCAACCCCAACCTTTACAACAGCCTTAAACCCAGCTTCCATGCCATGTTATGTTCTTGGCAACTGGTTCGATATTTATCTAGCCCCCAACAACTCTTACGCAAGACCTTCCTCCCAAGACCCTAGCAACGCAGACCCCTAACCCCTAAGCCTAAACCCCCAAACTCACAACGCTCTAAACCTGCACTAAATTCATTAAGGCACAAGCCCACAACACCGCAAACCCTAAACCAACAAACCCACAACTCCCTAGACCCTTAAAACCCTGGGCCACTTCAGAGGAGCATAAGCCCTAAACCCAGAATCCTAAATCCTAAACCCTAAAACCTAAAGCCGGAACCCTAAACCCTAAACCGGAGGAGTATCTGGCCAAGCTCAAGGAAATCAAGCAGAGGGAGAAGCGTGCTCGCCGGATCTACCAGGCCAGCTGCTCTATGTCCAGGGTTTAGGGTTTAGGGCTACTGCTGATACTAAAAAACCTGCATCACATTGTTATACTGTAATGCCATATGTCCCAGGGTATCACGCACTAAGGATCAGTCAGGATTTTTGATATCCTCAATCGGGTTTGGGGGTTAGAGGTTTGGGGTTTGCGGTAGGGTTTAAGGTCCAGTGTTGAGGGTTGAGGTGCGGGTGCGTTTTTTTTGGGGGGTTTGGGGCGGTGAGATAGGTTGTGGGGTGTGTAGTGCTTGTTCAAGAATGAAGGTTGGATATGAGGTTCACGGCTTAGACCTTAGGGTTTAGTATCTAGTCTTGAAAGGGAGTTTGACAGGCCCGACCCGTAAGGATCTATAAAAAGTCATATCATACTCAGAGGGTCCTTGGTTTTCTGGGGTTGGGGTAGTCCAAATTCCTAAAATCCTGCATAGATGCCTGATACTTCGGGAATTATGGTGTGATAGTATAGCAGGGTCATGCTGGATTTCAAGCATCAACAGTATCACCCCCAATATAACCTCAGTTTCCATTTCATCTTCCATTTGCTTTTAGTGGTTTCTTCATCATCGAGCCTTACATATTGTTTGATGCTAGGGGCAGGGGTGCTTAATGTTTTCGGGGAAGGATTGACAAGCACGACCTATCTAGGCAACTAAGCACTACTACATAGCACATCAGCTGTCCTTGAATTGACAGGCTCGCACGACGCTTGCGACTTCTCAGCATCGAGATTCACTGTCACGGGGTGCATTGGGGTAAGGGGTTAAGGATGTGGGCTTAGGAATCAGGGTTTGGGCAGTGTCATGGGGGGCTTAGGGTACACGATTGACAAATTGCCCAAAGTAAATGCTACGTGTAGGCTTTAGGGGCCAAAATGATCTTTATTCATAGATTCATAGACTTGGTTCGGCAGGGGTATAGTCTTCCCTTATGCAGAACGAATGTGTAGAATAAAGATTTGTTGTGAAAATATTGCGGTACCACGCTTGGGTTAGCGCAGCGAACTTGGCTTAGCGCAGGATTATGCAAAGATAAGGTTGAAGAATGTGTCCAACATCCAGTGATACTGAAACCCTACCCCCCTAGGTTCCCCCCTTACTTAACCTTAATTCAGCTTAACTATCCCTAAGTAACCTTAATTAAGGGGGGAACATAGGGGGGGTAGTATAGAGGGGGGTACTACTTGAACCCATGATACTGAAACCCTACCCCTAAACCCTAAACCCTAAACTCTAAACCCTAAACCCTAAACCCTAAACTACCCTTCAACTACAACACCCTACATGGAGGCTTCGGCTTTCTTAGTAATCTTTGGTTCCCCTACTGCTCCATAGGGCCGTTAAGTAGCCAAACTACATGGGTCTAGGGCTTTAAGGGTTTAGGGCATCACACCAAACCGCGCAAACCCCTCAACCCCGAGCCCCTTCACCCCTAAAACACCACCTGGATGTTTGTAAGTGCTGTTATTCCGACACTTTCCGCCCAAGACCACTTAACCATAAACTCCACCAACACTGAATCCGAGCAGTTTTCAGGCCTCACTCAGCCTAACCAGGTGGCAACTGGGCCAGTTTTTATTGTTCACAGGCTCATAGCTGCTGTATGAGGGAGCCTATTCATCCTACTTGTTATTCGTGGGGAATACCGGAACACAATCCCTATATACCCCCCAAGCCGCAAATACTTACCATATCGGCCTTTAACGTACCTACAACCAACCTTCGTTTTTTTCCAAAACCTGCTTGGAGATTCATGGGTACTTCAAGCCTACTTATATAGTCCCAGGGGAGTAGATAGAATATGAGGTATATGGGGTTCTTATCATATTATATCCAAAGCCATATTCTATCTACTTAAGGGGGACTATCAGTTATAGCAGTGGTGATGACCGAGTTATAGCCACTTACAGTAGGGTTTAGGGTTAAGGGTTAAGGGAGCAAGTATAGCCATGTTCGAGGCACCTAACACTAGACCCTAATACCTGTCGACCCGAAACCCTTGCATGCTTCTTGAAGCGCCAAAAAATATGAGGGTTTGAGGTATCAAAAACCATTCAGATTCCCGTGTTTGGGGCCTAGATCCGTGTAGACTCCCCAGTGTTTTGGTACTTGCACCGTTAAGCCCTAAACAGCCCCTAAACCCGAAACCCCTAAGCCCTAAGCCCTCAACTCCTAAACCCTAAGCCTCAACCCTAAGTTAGCAAACCTCATCCCAGGTCCGGAAGCCTGCTGCGGAAATGGACTCCAGCTTGTCCTACGCACCGCGTTTGGCATCTCCGCCCCTCCATGGAGGTCCCCTCATACCTTAACCCCCTAAACACTAGACGTTTAGGGTTCAGGGTTTAGGGGTCCCCTTATCCCTAAACCCAAAACATTACGTACATCCTACACCTGAAACCCTGGAGGTCATTATGGGCCATTGGTTTCAAAGTTTAGGGCCTGGGGGTGAGGGTAGTTTAGAGGTTAGGGCTTGGGGGTAGCTAGGGTGCAGGCTTTGTGGCATTTAGGGTTTAAGCTTTGGAGTTCTAGGCTTTCAGGCTTGTAGTTTCCAGTTTTAGGGTTCAGGGTTTACAGTAGGGTTAATAGTTATGTATGGAGGGGCGCGGGGGTTATGTATGGAGGGGCGCGGGGGGGCTTGTACAGGAAGTATGAGATATCCTAGCACGGCTTCCTGCATTTGGGTTCCAGTATCCTACGTGTCTCTCTTTCCATTAAGCAAGAATTATAGGGCTCTATGGAATTGTCTTGTTTCAGTTTTTGGTGCAGGAGGTGTTTAGGCGCCGGATCAAAGGCAATCGCCGAAGGCGGGTTGATTGCCCCTCTTCAGTTAGTTAGCAAGGCATTTCTGTTGGAATAGGAGGCCCGAATACGGACCGTCATACTACTTGACTGTCCTGTGCAGGAGACCAAATTCTTTGAAACAACCATCTGCTTGTTGGGGTGCATTGTGCTCCCATTCAAGAGATGTAACTAGCACAAAGCCTTGTGGTGGGGTGCTCGGTGCCACAGTGCATATACGTATTCTGCATGCACCTCTGCACCAATTGTCTAAAAAAAGACCTTCACTTGTTCGTTCTGACATGTTTAGTGGTTCTTTCCGGTACAGGACTGGAAGCAGCAGTGTGGGTGACTACATCAGACCTCATTGTTACCAGCTTCATAGCCTTTGAGTTCCTCGTCTAGCCGTGCTTCCACTCCTGAACCCTAAGCCCCAAACCCAAAACATGGTAATCTGTGCTCTCACGTCATGTTCTCCATGCGGCTTTCATGGAGGAAACACGAACCTCAACTAGACTCTCGTACCCCAAATCCCTATGGGGGTTTCCCAAAATTAGGGCTACCTTTTTGGGGGCCCCCATCATAAAGAATATAGTATATTGGGGTCCCCTTATTTGGGGAAACTACCGTATACCTAAATTAAACATTCTGCACATCCTCCTCTCTGAGCCCTCAAACCTAGACACGCGGAACCCTCAAAACTCGTCTGGTGGTTCGTAGGGAAGAAGGGAACATTATCCCTGTATACTTAATCCTTTATTCCCTACTAACCCTGAGCCCTACACCCTACATAGTCCCAAGTAGTACGTTCCATTGCCTCAATCCCTACTAGCCCCAGTAAGTTTAAACATGTGACAGGCCGTCCATCTTTTCCAGATCTCGGCCCGCAATGTTGGGGTTCAGCTTTTAGGGCTTGAGTTTAAAGAATTACGAGAGCTTCGCTTGCTGGGGGTTAGTAGTGAATAAGGAAATACATTCTATAGGAATTACATTCCCTTATTCCCTACTAACCACCAGCAAGTCTAGTAGAAGGTGGGGCAACGTAGAAGCCACGTGGTTTAGAGTTTAGGGTTTAGATGGCACGGTTGATGTTCTCACATATGGATGTTAGGGTCTGTTTGGGGCTTGCCAAGAGTCAGTGTTGAATTTATCTGTCTGCCTGTAAGCTGCGGAAAGAATCTTGCCACTAGTTGGAGCCTGAACACTGATAGACGGCCTGTGATATATCACTAGTTATTTGTCACTGCTTGTGGGTGGCTAGTTGGAAATGAAGGAAATGACCCCAAGATTCTATGAGCGTAAGCCTCTAAACTCTAAACCAATCTTTTGTCACTGCCTTCGTGGACTTAGTAAGTATGTTGTCATTTCTGTTGTAACTCCCCTAGTTGGGGTCAGTATGCTTATAGCCCTATTTGCACCTATGTTCATCTATTTTCTACGTTCCCGGACCCTCTCAGAAGTAGCCCCTAAACCCTAAACCTTAAACCACAATACCACAAGTAAGAACGAGAAATTGGGTTTCCTGCTATGAATTGTCATGAAGCCTACTTGGAGGGTCGAGGGGGGAAAGTAAATAGGTTCAGGGTTTAGGGTCAGGGGGACATTGTAAATATCTTGATAATCGGGAAAACTCAGGTCATTGCATGGGTTATAGGGGTTCAACGCCTACTTAAAAAGCCCCCCGGACCCTCCAAGTAAGCCTTGAATATCCTACGCGTAAATCTCGACTAGCACGGTGGATAGTAAAGATCCTTCATGATCCTAAGTACCGTATACCTTGGTAAACTTGGTACTTTAAAAGTATAACTATCCGGGTCATAAAGATCTGTAGTACCAACAGTATGTTGGTTTTGCATTTGTTGCTCTAGTATGGTGCAGGGCTTCTCCACATGCACCTCCAAACAAAGCTGGACATTCAGGCTCCTAACAGTATGGCCGTTGTTCCGAAGGTTGCGCCCCATGGTTGAAGTTCAGGGTTCAGACCTGTTTTTGAACATGTGAGCTATAGTCTAAACTCCTTAAAGGGGGGTTATATAAGGGGATTATATAGGGGACTACTATAGGGTTATTAAGGGGGATACTAGGAGTTTAGACACTGGCTCATGTGAAATCTTGTGCAGGACAGTCATGACTAAGATACGTGCCAGATACAAGCTTTTAAGACCTAAAGCCTGAACATGCGGGCAATTGGAACGTGAAGGTTCGTTCATGTTCCCTTGCGACTCAAGTCGGGGCCAGGAGGGGCAGAGCAATCATGTGAAGTTTCCTCAATCAAAAGCCTAATTAGTTCCAGGTTTCCAATACTTACATTTTGGCAATTTCAATAGCAAATAGAATCCGTGTTGCTGGTTCTAGTACAGACGTTGGGTAAGTATCCAGTTCTTGATATACTTGGAATCCGAAGCCCTGAGCCCCAAATCGCCACACCGCAACCAGCTTTTTGTTGTTGCTACCTAAACCCTAAACCCCAAACCTAAACCATTCCATTTCTTTCCATCATCCTAAGCCCATTCACGGTCCATTTCAGTTTCCATTTTTTGTTCCATGTGATTCTCCATCATTGGGGTAATGTCCTTATATAATCCTTGTAGAACTCGTACATAGTCCTACATAACCTCTACCTAATGATATTGCATAGTCCCTACCTATCCTTTCATAACCCCTGCCAATCCCTTACTATCCCTATCTTACCCCTTCATATCTCCATGTCTCGACATAGCCCTTTGTAACCCTAAATTTAGGGCTTAAGGGTTTAGGGTTTTATTAAACACCCGGCCACTAGTTAAGGACGAACACGATGCAGCCCTGGCCTGTGCTGCCAACAGACCGAAGTATAGAGTCTCAGCGGCATCATAATGAGTTACTTGGGATTTATAGGGTTTAGGAGTTAGGGTTGAGCGTTGATGGTTTTGGGCTTTGGGTTTAGGGTTTTGGATTAAGGTTTAAGGTTTTAGGCTTGGGGTTTTAGGGATTGGGCTTATAAGGCTTAGGGATGCTTAGGGTTTACGGTTCGCGGTTGAGGATTTAGGTTGACACCTTCCAGTTGGAGGTTCAGGGTTGAGGGCTTAGAGTTCTGAGTTAGTTGGTGGTGCATCTGAGCCATAGTCTAAACTCCTAGTAGACCCCCCTTAATAGCCCGTATATTAGTCCCCTATATCATCCCCCATATAACCCCGTTTAAGGAGGTTAGACTGGGGCTCATCTAGGGCGCAGGGTGCAGGTTTAGCCTTGACAGAAGCCCACGCTTGGAACTGCTTGGACAAGATGGGATCCTGAATGAGGATCCCTACATTTTGCCCTAGAATTTAGGGTTTAGGGTTTAGCGTAGGTACTATGTATGGGTCCCAACGCCCAGAATGAGCATTATTGCAGACTTGGATCGCTTGAGTCCAAGGGCCACTGCAATCTGCATACGCTCGTGGCTGACCCAGAACCTTCTTTCAAAAAGCCATAGGTGAATATCGGACACCCAATCCAAACAGCCACCAAAGCTCCCGAGGAACCCCATATGCATTGAGCTGCAGTTCAGTAAGGCCCTACTTCACAAATCTTGATAGAATACTTCCTCCCCCCCCCCCCGTCTTCCAAGCCTTCTCAGCCTGCATATCTAGAAGCCTTCTTCAGACTGCCAAGTAAGTAGAGATGATGTTGAAATCCTACATGAGCCTAGTATACTAGAATACCAGGATTTCCCAGGAACGAGGTACTTATGGTCATGCAGGATGATATCAACCGCATGGAGGGGTGGGCATGTAGCCCTTCTGCGGGGCATGAGGCCTGCAATAAGCGTAGCAACATGATCTCTTGTTGCGCTCCTATTTTCGTGCGAACAAGTAGGCCGGCAAACTTCAGGACGCAACAATGTCACCCCGAGAACCCCAGACCCTAAACCCTAAGTCCTAAACCCTAAACCCTAGCCCCTATACCCTAAATCCTAAACCCTAACCCCACCTGAGTCTTAGTATTCTAAGGTTTGGGAAGTATGGGCCCCTAATATGGGCTCTGAGCCCTTTTAGGAGGATTCTAGGTGCCCTAAAAGGGTTTAGGGTTTAGTGCCCCTTAATTGGATAGAATATGGGGTATACGGGGATCTTGTTATAATATGCCCAAAGCCATATTCTATCTACTTAAGGGGGGCTATACCTCCGGGGTATGTAGTAGGTATGGATAAGGATCCCAGGGTTAAGAGCCCATACTAGGGGTTTAGGGTTTTCAACCTTGGAGTTATACAGCTGCATAGTAGTTGAGGGTATTTTCACAACAAGCCCGAAATCTAAATCCTAAACCCTAAACCCTAAATCCTAGACCCTAAACCCTAAACCCTAAACCCTGAACCTGAAATCTGTTTATATCTGGCCCTGAGCCTGAGTCGCCAAGCCCTAAAGCCCTAAACTTGGGTTTAGGGTTTAAACATGTTTCAACCGGTGAGCTGTGAAATCCCCGCCTTTCCTTAGAAGAACTGCCTACCTTGCGCAGAAAGAGGGCAGGAATTACTATGGTTTAGGGTTTAGGGGGTGTTCTCGAGGATGGAATTGCCACTGATTTCCCAATTTCCTCCTACGCACCATGTATTAGCTAGTAGTAGGCTGCGGGGCAGTACGTAATTCAATGTAATTTAAGGGTTTAGGGTTAATTTTTTTCAGGAACAAGCGAACGGCAACCAATTTTGTACGCACCTTGGCCCTAAACCCCTTGGGGCCCCTAAACCCTAAGCCTGAAACCATGATCTGCTTCTGGGATACCACCCTAAACCCCAAACCCTAAACCCATTCTAACCTGCGTAGTTGAAAAGCTCCTCCAAGGTGGACCTAAACTGCAAACGGTGGCAAGGTGGGCCTCCGGTGTCTAGGTTTTGGAGTTTCGAGTTCAGGTTTATCGTTTTAGAGTTTTAGGGCAAAAGCCTTAGGGTTCGGAGGTGTAGGGTTTAGCGGTTTACGGTTGAAGATTTGAGGGTTTAGAAGCTTTCGGGCTCAGAGTGCATTGTGTGAGGTTAAGAGGTTTTAGGGGCACCGTATCACCTGCATGGGAACTTCTCTGATTGATGTCTGTCTAGCCCTTCAAAGACCGCCATAATCCTAACTAGTCTCATATGTACTTCTACGATCCCGAAGGGCGCGCGCTACTTCGAAAGACCTCCACACGCTTTGGACATTGCCCTAAGGATCCAAGCATATAAGTAAATAGTACCTACATTGGGCCCTAAAGTCTTAAACATAGCCTACATTGGGCTATTTGGATCCCTATACATCCCTACAAACCCCCTGCTTTCCATGTTATTTTCCAGTTGCTTTTCCATTTGGTTCTCCATTATTATGGCAATACCTTCGGCTATTTGGATCCGTAGGGTTGCCATTTCAGGCAGGCAGGCTTCAAGGAGTTGCCCTGCACGCGCCAGGTCCTCGTCTGAATTCGAGGCTGTCACGCAACTTGGGCGCTCAAGACTTTTGAGTCGTTATTAACATTCACTGGGAAAGCTCACTGCTCGTAATCCGCGATTTCAGTTGGATACTGCGGCCACTGAGTAACAGCTGGAAAATATTCATGATAAAAACATATATATATATATATATATCGCCCCTAATATTACCTCATATCATGGATTGTTACTGCTTCGGGTTGGGGGCAGTACTGTAGCTAAGATTTCAGGGTCGTAACCTGACCCTGGGGGCTGTAATTTCGGGTTTAGGGGATCCCGTGGGCAGCTGATGGGGAAAGTTCAAATTTGAGGGTTTGGGGTTTAGGTAGTTCAGGGTGTACGAGGGTGTAAGGAGAAAAATGATTACTGTTTTGGATTAGGCGGGGCTTCTGAAGGCTCCTGATCCGTTTTTGGGGCTCCCTGCAGCGAAGGGTCCTAATATGTTGCGGAATGCACAGGGGATCCCAAAATTCACGCGATCTCTTATGACGAGAGAGGGGACCAGAAGTGAGTTGCATGACCATGTTACAAAACAGGCATGGAGTGGTACCTGCCATATTTGGGTGGATGGGGGGGGGGGGTGTGTTGCTATTACCGAAGCTATTATTGTTTGGTATTGTTCCTTTCGACTACTTGTTGCTATTACCATCGTTCCGGTATGTGCAATGACACTGGCACAGATTTCGGTTCCTGAATGAGCATGACAATCATTTCGCACAAAACAAGTCCGTGCTTTTAAACCACAATGCCGCGCCCCAAATTCATGGGGATCTTCATCTTTTCGCGCAGAACGCGCGCGTTCTCTTCAAGCGCCATGCCGCATCCAACTGCTGGAGTTTTCGTGACCTGACGCAGGGTCTGTTCAAATTCTTGAGCCGCAGCATGTTGAGTGCCTGCAGCTTCTTGGTCTTGTGCTCCGTTTCCATCATCCAGTTGATTTTGTGTGTCTCCCACCCAGTGTTCCGGAGGGCCTTCCCAGGGGCCCAGCTCGTCTCTGTCTTCGCGAAATTGGAGCCCAAGGATGTTCTCTTCGGAATCAAGGATTTTTTCCATGCTTTGTGTTGTCCTGCAGTCTTCTGCTGTTGTGCTGTCTCGGGACAAGAAGAAGCGGTGCAAACTGGCTGCACTCCAATGCCAGCCCTGCTTTGAGGCCTCGTAATTAAGTGATTGTGTTGGTGTTTCTGCCTGTCCCGGTCTTCAACGCAGACGTCACAGACAATGTTGGCAAGGGTGCTTTGCAATCGCATGCCACATGCATGTGCAGGTGCGTGGCATCTGCAAAGGCCGTTCCTTTCTCGCTTTCTGGTCATGTCCAATTGCTCCTCTTCAGGAGACCTGGGCCTTGTCAAAAAGCCCGTATCTCAAATTGCGCAGTCGCTTTTCACTGCGTGTGTTTCTGCTTCAGGCGAGAAGAGCCGAATGAGGATGGCGACGCTGTCCACAAAAAGCATCGTGCAAAATGCAGCCGTTGTGCTGTTCGCATGTCTTGTTGGTTTTCCTGGCTTTGTGCGATGTTTTTGTGCAGGACGCGAAACGCTGCTGCTGCTGCTGCTGCTGCTGCAGAGCCGCCACCCCCTGCAGTCGGGCTCTGGGATTTGTTGTGTTTTTTTCTCGCTTGCCTGGCGCGGCAGCTTTTAGAATCCTCAAATATCCTTATATCGGAACTCCAAACCCAAAACCCTAAGCTATAGTCCCTGCGTTGACACCCTTATTGTGCCAAGCGGTGGAGATAAGGTAGCGGTGTGCAGTCGGTCCACAGGATCGTCTGTGTTGAATTGCACAGTTCAGGGTTCGGGACTCACCCTGGAACTATACTTCTATAAATGGTACGCAAATTGGGCCCTCATGTCTATAGATGTTACTTACATTGGGCTCTTTGAAGCGCTAGGGTAAGACTTTGGATTAACAGTCGCGAAGATTTCGAAGGACCCCTTTTAGTCGGTGGTTTGCACGAAATGGGACCATTCTCTCGGTACGTGCGGGAATATAAAGCAATCTATATCCCTAAGGGTCCAAGTACCCAATAATCATATACTTACCCCAAACCTGTCCTATAATTACTATTACCCAAAACCCAAGTACCTAATTATTGGATACGTGAACCCTCTGGGTATTGGGGGGTTCTCCTTGAGGCTTGATGGAGATGACGTTGAAAGGTTCCCATATGTACACGGACCCTACACCCTAGACCCCGAAATATACAGACTCCCAGAATCATTAATCAAAAAGCTAAGAGCATCTTGAGCATGGAGTGAGCCCAGGAAGTACTTCAAAAGTACCCTTGGCGCGAACAGCCCCCTTGGAGCATGGCTTCAGTTTTCAGATTTGTGGTTCAGGGGCTTTGGGGGGGCTTAAGGGTTTCGGGGGCTTGGCATCTATGAGTGCTGCGTTTATACGTTTGCAGTTTAAGTTTAAGCTGTGTGCAAGGGATGTCAAGTGAGAGCTTTTCAGGCTTTACCGCCCCAGGTGCTCGTGTGAAGTTGCTACATGGTATATACCTGGGCCCCGAAGTAGGTACATGGGAGCCCAGTTGGGCCTGAAGTATATATTATATACCTACCAAGTGTAGTCCTTAGCTGTTTAGGGTTTGGGCTCCAGGAGGGTTTGTTAAAGGTTTCAGGGTCTGGAGTTGGTGTGATGCGGATATACATACACACACACATAAACAAATATATATATATATACAGATATCACATTTCCCAAAATCAGGGGTACCTTTTGTGGGGGACCAGAGTACATTGGGGTCTATATTGAGGTCCCGCTATTTAGGGCATCTACCATGTAGACAGTGTTAGGCTGATCAATGAGCTGAACTCCTGCCAGGTTTCGAGAAGGCCCCGTAACCTGAATGCAGGAACGCAAGCACTTACTTACAAACCCCTAAACCCTGAATCCTAAACCTACCTAGATCCTAATCCTACCTAGACGCTCCAATGTAGTACTTTTTTGGCAGTCCTAATTAATAAGAATCCTAACCAAAAATCAATAAAACAATACCAAGAAAGGAGCTACATTGGAGGGTCCAGATAAACTCTAAAGCCACTAAAACCCCTAAAGGCCCTTGGGGCACTGTCAAGGGCATTCTCGCTCATTAGTAGCCCCGAGTCCCGCTCATTTGTACGTGCAAGGTTCCAGGATGATTTACAGTAACCCCAAAGGGTCCATATGAGCAGCGTTTCGTTTTCACGGTAGATCAATTATAAGAGCGCAACACAGAAACTCATCAAACCTTGGTCCGAAAACGAGGTTTTCCTGTGTGCGCGGAAGGACGCGGAAGCTCTGCGGAAGCATTGCCTTCGCGGAAGAAATTCAGCTGAAAAACCTTCGCAGAAGCAGCCGCGGAAGGCGGAAGCAAAAAAGACTACAACCGCTACTCGCGGAAGGATGGCAGAAGGGCTTTGCGGAAGGGGTAGCTTCTGTAGTGAAACTATATAGGAATGAAAACCACGGCTCATATGAGCCATAGTCTAATCTCCTTAAAGGGGGTTATGTAGGGGACTATATATGGAACTATTATAGGGGTTACTAAGAGGGATACTAGGAGTTTAGACTGTAGCACTTTTTGGTACGTAGTGTGGGGTTTGGGGTCACGGCCCCTGAAAGCTGTTTTCATAGACTTACTTTAAGACCCAAGTTTATATATACATATATATATATACATATGTATGTGTATGTATATATATATACATATACTGGGTGGCGCTACCACACACGGTCTAGGGTTCAAGGTACCGCGGGCCCGATGACGGTACAGACACCACGAGGAATGTACTACGTTCTCAGGCAAGCAGTTCGCAGAGACTGGCAGCAGAAGTGCATGTGGCATGTCTAGACGTGGATTTGAAGTGAGATACGCAACCTTTAGTTGGGTTCGCCGCGTTTCACACCGATTTTTCAGGATCAAAACACCCCGAATCTTTCGTAACATTCCCTCAGCCTCAAACCCAAAACCCTAGTCAAGCCCCAACACGAGGTTGCGAAGTGGAGCAGCTGGAAAGGATTGACAACAACAAGGCGGAGCTTAAGACTTAGGGTCAAGGGTGTATGGGGTTTAGGTCGTGGGTTTTGCACTTAAAGTTTGAGGTTTACGGTTTGTCTTCAGGGGTTTCAGGATTAAGAGTTGAGGGTTTTCAAAGTCCGGCAGGTTTGCAAGTGTGTATTTGCTGTGTTTAAGGCTCCATGTCTTAACCTCGAAGCCTAGGCCTTTCAGTTTTGGATGTATAAAAATCACAGCCTAGGTGTAACCCTTACCTCGAAGCCTTGAACTGTGACCAGAATCCTACAGCTCTGGGAGCTGGCAAGGAACAGGGTTCAGGGTTTAGGATTTAAGGTTTAGGATTTAGGGTTTAGGGTTCAGGGTTCAGGATTTGGGGTTTAGGATTTCGACAATCACAGAGTCCCATGCAAGCCCCATGTGGAAGCACTGTCGCCCCTATGTGGAGGCTTTCGTGATGCACCTACCCTTCTCCTGATGCACGCCTTGTTAAAAACCCTAAACCCTTACGTAGACCCCTAACCAAAACCTTGAACGCGGGGCTCCACAAGAAGCTACTTCAGAGGCAGCCTGAGGAAGAAACCCCAACCCCTATAATTCGTTGAGCATTTTAAATGTTCCCTATTTGGGAGCAATTGTTGTTCATTGGGGTGAGGGCATTAATGTTAGGGGGTGAGGATTACTCGAGAGGTCCTTCACTAGAATTGCCTCCCATTACTTCAGACCTGGAAAGAGTCAAAGTGTTCGGCAAGGCTGCGAAGGCCTCAACTGCTTGCCGAAGAAGCAAACCCAGACCCCCCTAAAGGATCCCAACAAATGGAACCCCCTAATAATCCCCTAGTTTCCCCAATGTAGTAATGGGTTCATATTGGGGGGGTTCCATTTTTTGGATCCTTTAGGGGGTCTGGGAAATTGTCTAAACATTCCAGATTGCGGTCATGATGCACACTGCATGCAACACAATATGTTTCAGCCGTGCCGGATTGAGTCGCCTCTGGATGGGTCGAAGAAGGCTCACATGCGTGATGATTATCTTGTAGCCACACAAGCACGGCTGCGTGCCTCTTCATGTGAGCTATAGTCTAAACTCCTTAAAGGGGGATATATAGGGGATTATATAGGGGACTATTATAGGGCTTATTAAGGGGGATACTAGGAGTTTAGGCAATGGCTCATGTGTCTGTTACTCTGGGATTGCGGAGCTCCGTCCTGATGCAAGAGTAGCTCAGACAAGGTTAGCATAAGGACCTGAGACGTGTTTAGGTTTCAGGCGTATATATGATCCGAGCGCGGCGGCCCCCTAATGGGTCCCCCCTCCATCCTAGGGTATGGCTGTTGGTCTTCGGTTTGCAAATACCGGGAAAGTTGAGGGTTCCCCCCTCCCCCCTGTGGTGTGCTAACACACTATTATTTGAGTCCTTGGACCCTTAGGGAGTGGCATGGAAACCGGAGTGTAAAAGCCTTAGCGCTCCTTTTTTACTACAAGTTTCAAGTGGTAGGATGGGGTTTAGGGTTTAGGGTATGCCTCACTAAGCACGAGTCAGTATGTAGCGCCCAGGGATTAGGGGTTTTGGGCTGCTGGAATGCTCGGGTTTCCTGACTTCAGGATGTGGGGTTTACTCTGAGCGTCGTAGTACCCAGTAACCAATAATCGGGTGCTTGGTTGGGGTTGGGAGCATTCCTCGTTGTATAGTGGTGATGGTCTAGAAACTATGTTGGAATTAACCTGTTACCCCCACCCCTCCTGGTGATCCCGTGGCCTGTGGTCCGGCGCTTGTGGTAAAATTAGGGTTTACGGACAGCCGAGAGTGTTTGTAGAGGGTTTACAGCCTGTTCCCCGCCCCCCGCCCCCCCTGTGGTCCTGTGGCCTGTGGTCTGGGTCCTGTGGCGTTGATGGATGGTTTGTGAGGTGTTTAATAGTTTATGGAGGGCTTCTGACAATGAATAGAAGATTTTAAGAATGCTTACAGAGAGTTATGGGTTTACATAAAGTTTGTACAAGATGAGGAACAGGCCGATCCCTTGAAGTACCTGTGACATGCGACAACCATATGAGGCTTTACGTAAAGGCGATGACAATTGCGAGGACCGCGATGAGGACCATCCCTGTGACTGTTGGCACTTTTGACGCGACGAAAGCATGAGGGGCTGAAAGTGACGACAGCTACGAGGCATCAAAAACGACAATGGACTAATAATTCTGTAAATGGTGTGCAACAAGCCGGAAGGGTCCAAATGTTGAATAGTCACGTACTCCTGCCAACATATTGTACGACGATATTATAGCTTTCTGCTACCAGAATCCCAAGTATCCAAAGCTTGAGCGCAGGGCCCCTTTGAGAAGTTTTATCCTGGGTTGGGTGCACTTGGCATCTGCAGGTCCAGTGCAGATTATTCCGAGGAAGCAGCGAGCACACGCTGATGTTCCACGGATGCAGGCGGGAATTCGGGGTTTGGCGTAGGACATACTTATTACAATTACTGGGGGTTTCTGCGCCTCTTCTTGCTTTTGATTTTTGAAACCTGGGAAAGTAAGGGTCCAGACTCAAGGTACTTGTACTTGAACTATCCGAGTTCAAGTCACAGTCAGAACATGCAGAGTTGACACATCGGTGTTGTTGCCTGATTAACAAGACTTCCGAGATGGAGGGTGCTGCAGGCATGTCTGGCTGCTCGTTTGATGCTATCTCTGATTCATTGCTGCAAATCGGGGCGCGGCGGCTTCGGAACTTTAGCCAACCCGCAAAAAACGAGTCCCTGAACCCTGAACACGAGCAAATTCCTAAAGCCTGAAGTCTATGAAGTCTAGTCTTCAAGACCTAGTCCCTAAAGTCGCGTCTTCAGCGAGGACGCCTGCCAATGAGACCAAAATTCTCCAGGAGACGTGCGAAGCCGTTGTAGATGGCATAGGTGTGCGTGAATAGAGAGTCAGGAGTCAGGGCGTCTTACTAATTATGAGAAATCCAAGGGAAACTACTACATGATTTTGGGTGTCAGTGTCATGGGGAACTTGTTGACGTGGTGAATGATGGTGATACTTGGGTAAACCTACATGGCTTGTGCATCCTTGTACAAGTCCTGCCCAGACCCCTTCCTTCGAAGACTCCTCAACCAAGTCCTCCATCCACAGCAATTAGAGAATTACAGTTTGATTCCTCTGGATTCATTCTTCCGCTAGCCAGGCCAGGGAAAATGCACTTTATTGTAAGCATATAATCTTACTTGGTTCAACCACGCAGAAAATACTGTTCAATTGCTGACAACTTAGCGGATTTTGCAGTCTTTGCGTTTTGTGTCCATGACTTGGAGAGGCAGCATGAACTTGCTACAGAAGTCTGAGCAGGAAGGGATATCCCTGAGGCTCCAGGTTTGGGCACAGGGTTGAAGCTCTCCAAACGTCGCGATTCGCAGTTCAGACCCACCACATGAGACCCAGCATATGGATTGTTAGCGCCTTCCTCAGCGGCAGCAATCAGGTGACTTTCTGGCTGTGTTCACCGAATCACCTGTAGGGTTAAGGTTTAGCTAATCAATGAGTTAGCTCCTCAAAAAAAAAGAATGCGTCCTAGGAACCCTACAGTTCTTCTTCTCCCTCTAGTCAAGGATTTCTTGGCAGAGGTTCTTCTTCATGGGTCTGGTTTCAATGCCTTTGGAAAGTGGACAATCACTCCCGAACGAGCACGAAACGCCACAGATTCCTTTATTTTAGAGGACAATATAGGCAGGCTTCTGGGGCCCCTTTTCAGGTTCCATGTTAGTTTATGAGTGATCACGAGCACCTCTGAACGCACAAGACCCGCCCCTGAACACGCAAGGCCCTGTTCCAACAGATTAATCGCCCTCCTAATCGGTTCTTGGGCTATTTCTAGTACTTATAGGCCCAGGGGACTTAGAAAATAGATGTGCAAGGGATTGTAAGCAGACTAAAGCCAACTAGAGGACGTACAACCCCATTTATAAGCTATTTACAAAGTCCCCTTTGCCTTCATACAGTCTGGCAAACAACAAATGCAGCGCAGTCTTGCCGCATCTCTAGCCCGAAAGGTGCACCGCAAATGTCCAATGTTCCAAAATGTCTCTGCATGCTCTTGTGCCCCTTAAGTAGATAGAATATGGGTTTGGGTATATTATAATAAGGTCCCCATATACTCCATATCCTACCTACTTAATTAAGGAGGACTTTAAACTAGCATCACTAGAACTACTGCAAAATATGGGCCCCTGAGGGCATACCTGAATTACCTGAACCCTACATCGTTAAACCTCCACTCCAAGCCTTCAGCCCTTACGCTAAACTCTAGGGATTAGGGTTTAGGGATGAGCCCTCTATTCTAAACCCTAAACCTCTAAGCCCTAAACCCCTAAACCCTAAACCTTAAGTCGTTACCCTACGCCGATGTACTTCGAAGGATGGCTTCCAGGTGCAGTCATGCCAAAGTGGTGGTATGAACTATGGCACCTGGCTCCTTGAGCATACATCCAGCGGTGTTTTTGTTGGCCTAAACCTCCCAAATATCAATAAGAAAAAACATGTTCCCCTAAATGATTTGTATAAACGCTAACATTTTGGGTACTTGGGAGGTCCAGGTTGTTTGAGGTCTATGTGCCTTTGGATAACACAAAAGCTTTGTTTCGATTTCGTTGAGCACGGCTGCCCAGATATGTAAGGCTGCGTGGCGCCACCACTTTTTCTTGGGCTGCTGTTGAGGATCGTAAAGTAAGCTAGCAGTATATGGATGTATAATGAATATTTGGTTCTCGTACTTATAAGGGTAGCATATTTTGTTTCTCTGATTCGGCATCTTTTTGAAACTTATCGCCTCTTTTGGGCTTCCATGGCCCGATGCACTCCTGTGCATCAGGACCACCAAGTTGAAACGTGGGCCTGAGGATTGCTTGTTTAGAATTTACTGGGTCGTTGTTAAGGAACATAAATGAAGTTGAAATAAAGAAGCCCTGTTATGTACCATATCCCCGTATATCTCAAGGCTCCTTAACAGCAACCAGTTTAAGGCATGCTGTTTTTCATGTCGTCCTGTGCAAATATTTGGACTGCCACTGCAAGGGCCACTAGATTGGACAGTGATTACAAGACAAGTTAACTTGGAGATATTCAAAGTTTGGGGGCGAGGGAGCGTCTTGGGCTTCCTAGGACAAGGGCCATAAATGCCATACATTTCGGATATATAGAAGGGAGTGCCTAATTTGGGGCAAGTCCCATTTCATCGAGGATTTAGTGAGAGAGCACATATGCATCGATTTCAGCAGCTGGCTGCAGATTCTGATCCGTTTTACTTTTTGTTGTGCGTATACTTCACTACTAGCATGTACAAGTTTGTTGAAGGACAGTACAAAATGTATTTTGGCGGTCTATGGGGGGAGCAAGGGCTGAAATCCTGATGTCCAAGAATGCCTTGCCCACTACCTGCACATTTAAGCTACTATTATACTACGACTTCCGACCCTGGCTTGCCCCTTTCCCTAGGGTCCAAGTACTCAAACATTGGACCTTTAGGTGCCATCAACCTTTCTGAGTAAAGCATTTGGGGTCTGAAGCCCCATAAGCGGTTTAGGGCTTAGGGTTCAGGGTTTAGGGTGGCCTCATATACTTATGTCTTAGGGTTGGTTTGGGCAAGCTCCCAGAAAGGTTTGCCTACAACGCGAAGTACAGCAACCTGGGCTATGCCTTCACAGACCGCGAGGGGCCGCTAGTACCAGAAATTCAAATTAGAAAACAAATGTCGACAAGGGGTTCGTGTTTTTCGTTTAGGTTTTGGTGTTCAGGCTTAGGTACCCGGGTTTAGTTGATTTTTGGGATCAGGGTTTAATGCGTTGAACAATGGAGAACCGAATGGATAACGAAATGGAAGCGTTGACTGTAGCAGGGCTTATAGGGTGTTTGATTGAGCCTTCTTCCTTTTTAACCTTTGTATACCTGTAGCAAAACGTGCTCCAAATCCCTGTTCTATTTAAAGTCCCTGCGGTAGGGTCTTAGGGTTTCAGAATTTAAAGAAATTCGGGCAGTTTAGGATTTTGGGTGCCAGGTGTAGGGTTTAAGGAGTAGGGTTTGACGTTTAAGGTTTATAGGGTTCAAGGCACGAGAAGGTACCTGAAGGAGGTGTTCTTGGTTTGTTTCTTGCGCGCTGTTCGCTGTTTTCTTCCAGCCGTCTACGGGTGGGTACTTATTGAAAGGTGGGTCTCCACAATACTCCCAGAAGGACCAGAAGATCTCCAGAACTTCTAGAACTTTTACGGAAGGCCTGGATGAGGCTACCCACCTGTATCTACCCACCTGTAGATGGCTTCTATTTTGGGGGATCCCAAGGCAGGGTTTAGGGCTCTTTGACGTCAAGCCCCAAACCCTACATCCGAAACGCTAAACCCGAAATCCCAAACCCTAAATCGTATAAGGCCTAAACCCTAAGCCCGAAACGTTAATGTTTTTTTCTGCATCGGATGTTGGTGCTTTGGACCTTGGTTTTTGAGTTGATGTGGAAAGGCGATGGCAGTTCTGGATTGCTTCCTCGACTGAACAGACTATTATGAGGCATAATCTCAAATCCTTAACGAGGGTCAAATACGGGATTATTTTGGCGCCAAGAGTAGGCTAATTATACTGACCTCCGCTGAGCTTCAACGCAAATGCTGAGGAATGCTGGACAGTTACGTTTAGGGTTTAGCGTTTGGGGCTTAGGGTGTAGAGGTTTAGGGTTAAGGCTGTAAACTTTAAAGGTCAAGATTTCTGAGTGCTGGGGATGTTGGGGGTCAGGAGGCATGAAGAAGTCAAGCTTGAAAGCAAGCTGGATGTGATCACTTGGGTAGCGCGAAGTGCGGGGACTACAGTATCCTTCATGCTAAAGAACATATGTTTCTTTTTGTTATTGCTGCAGAAAGAAAATCGTAGTGCTTGCTTCAACCGCTAATCACTTTGAAGGCCACATGCTTTCACGACCCGCTTAACCATATCGACTAGGTTACATTTGAACAGATCTTCAACAATTACATGTTGCGAGGAGCATGTAGCTCTCGAAATTCAAGAATTACACCCCAGCAAGAAACTGGAAATCAATCCTACCCTGCCATGTCAAGCCTACAACCCAAACCCCAAACCCTAATCTCATTTGAGTAGTATTCTATTTGGAGATACTCTTGTACCCAATATAGAGTAAGATTAAATCCTCCCTTCGGAGTATAGTATTTTATGTAAGGAATATATTCTTACTGGGTTTAACCACCAAAAAAACGCTACTCATGTCATGTCATTCTTCTCTGTAGTTGGTGACCAACTAAACCCTAAACCCTAAACCCCAGACCCTAAACCCATGATGCCGTCATCCTGGGGGTCAGGCCACTGTTGAAGACCCAGACCCTGGGGCTCTAAGTTTACACATAATTTAGGGTTTAGGGTTTAAGGTTTAGGGATACCTACATTGGGTCCCAAAGACTATAAATAGTACCTACATTGGGCTATTTGGAGCCTTAGGGACAAAGTCCGAGTACCCAAATCATGGAGCTTTAGGCCTCAAACCCTGACTCGAGTTTAAGGTTTAGGGTTCAGGGTTTCAGGGCTTAGGGTTTAGGGCTAAGGCTTCACGGTTTTTGGGGTCCCCAATATTTGGGTACTTGGACCCTTAGGCTAAGCCCCCTCTTCATTTCTTGCAAGGTTCAAGCATATGTTCATTTGTGTCGTGTCCTACTACTACACCGTAATGGACAACCTGGAGATGCGCGTGGTGGGTCAGGGCTGTGCATACCCTCAATGGCTCCTGGGCGTGCAGTGGATTTAGACCTTTAGGGTTCAGCTGAGGTTTAGGGCTTCAGAGTACAGGAATTACAAGAAGGCTCCAAAGATTGATCTTTATAGTGTATTCCGTGAGTTCTTCCCCTGATATATATATATATATATGTTCGCTTTATGCATGTATGGTTATTCCCAAAAGAATTCGGGTTGCAACCATGAGTTCTGACACTTGCTGGGCTCACTGCGATCCCACGTATCCCATGTATTACTAGTCTATCATAGACTCTTTTCAGGTTCCATATGTCTGGGAGTGTAGGGCGCAGCGTGCAGGATGCAAGAAGTCCGAGACCCTAAACACTAAACCCTATGCTTCCCTGCCAGGGCTACCCCTTAATTAGGGCTACTTCAAGGATGTTGCGGGATAAGTTAGGTTAAGGGGTAATGGGTTTAGGGTTTAGGGGAACCTAGGCAGGTAGGATAGGGGCGGGTGGTTCAGAGGAACCTTAAACAGCGGGAGAAAGCTTAGCCCTATACTCACTGGTTCTTTGTAGGGAATAAGGGGATATAATCCTTGTATATGATCCCCATATATATATATACATACCGTATTCTCTACTAACAACCAGTACGTATAACCCCTAAGCCTACCTTACACCTATGAAGCCAAGCTTCCGAAGGTGAGGGTCCTCTTGTTGTAATGCCTTGAGCCCTAAGCCCTAAGCACTACAAACCCTACACCCTGAGCCCTGCAATCACCAGTGCCCGGGGATCCTGGTAGGCCGTTCCAACGGAAGGGTTTCGGGGATCCAAATAGCCCAATGTAGGCAATATTGATAGACTTTAGGGCCCAATGTAGGCATTATTTGTGTACTTGGATCCTTAACCCTATTTTGAACAAATGGGGAGGCAATTCAGCTTAAGTGTTTGGGCGTTTCTGGGCATGTTTGCTTGAGAGTACCTAATGATCACCGCGCCGTTCCCGTAGAATCCCGCTTGAAACTATTCCTGCAGTGCGAAAGTCACAAAAACACAATAGATCTACAAACTATGTACACTTGACGCAGGCTAGAGGCTACAGTGAACATGCTGCCTTCTTCTGCTTGTTCTGCTTGCTGTGGAGCGACGAGAAAATGACATATTCAATTTGGCCCACGTGCAGAGCCCAAGGCACAAGACCGCATCTAGGTGTACTCCTCACATCCTTCATATGACTGAAAGAGCCCTTTTTGTGATGTAATTCGCAAGGTAGGTGCTGGCGTGGCGCAACACTGTGCAGGGTTTAGGTAAATTAGGTGCCCCAAATTCTAAAATCCTACAATCTGAGGCTTAAGCCCTGAACCCTGCCTCCCCGAAGTTCCCTAAACCCTCAACCTGAAACCCCAAACCCTAAACCCTAAACCCATCTGAGCTATAGTCTAAACTCCTGAAAGGGGGTTATATAGGGGATTATCTAGGGGAGTACTAAAGGGGTTAGTAAGGGAGATACTAGGAGTTTAGACATTTGCTCATCTGAGGCTGATCAAGTACAAGTCCGAACCGTATCCTTCGTATTCCGCTGCCTTCAGGAGGCTTGGCCTTGCTTTGGTATGCGTCTAAGTTTGAAGGTTTAGCGATTAGGGTTTGGGGCTTAGGGTTTAGGGTTTGGGGTTTAGAGCTTATCAGTGTTTAGGCTTAAAAACCTACACCAAAACCCTAAACTCGAATCCCGACACGGATCATCTGCAAGGACACTTGGGAACTTGAACGTGGAAACCTCATTTGTTGTTCACGCCGCCCCGCGTTTTCAGTCGCCAGAAGGCCTTTTGTTTGAGAGCTCACCTCTCCAGTCTCTGGTTCTCTGGTACGCAGCAAGAATTAAAAGCGTGCTTGAGCGGTCATATGAGCCGGAGTCTAAACTCCTTAAGGGTGAATATCTAGGGAAGAATTATATAGCAACGAGTATAGGTGTTATGAGGGGGGATTCTGGGAGTTTAGACTATAGCTCAACCCTAGACCTTAAACCCTAAACCGGGAGAGCGGTCATTGCATGCCCAAGTTGGGGTCTTTGCATACACTTCAGATTGTAGGAAGGCTTGGTGCAGGGAGGTCCGGACTCCAAAAGAAAGCCCACGCCTGGGTGCTTCTCAAAAGGTTCCCCTCTGGAATCCTTAAGAAGGGCTCCCAGAATCCGTCCAGGATCCACATGTCCCTCCTACTTAGTTGGGTTACAAGGGAGCGGATCCCCATGCTTGTCCTTCGATACGGCTTAGAGTTTAGGATTACCCTTACCCTCAATACAACCCCAAATCGCAGTCCCTATAACCCACGTCCTCGTTCTCAGCGAATCCATTCCTCGCACTCGAGCAGCACTATTTCACCCAACATCACGAGCTCTTGCATTTAAAGCTTAAAGATGTTGAGCATTAGGGGGTGCGTACTGAACATTAGGGGGATGGGTCTGGTTCATGAGAAGACGATACGTCGTCAGATTCATGGTTCAGGGCTTGCCCTAAACGACAAAGTAGGGTTTAGAGTGTAGGGTTCTTGAGAATTTGTAGATGCACACTGCACACATATAAGATACTTGCAGAGTTTGCTATTGCGGGGAGAGACGATTATTCGAAGGTTGAGGCCGTCTGAGTTTTTCGCGTCTAGGGATCATTCTACCCGACAAGAGCTCCAGGCTCTGAATGGCAAAGCACACCCCTGGAAGACCCTGAATCCTTAGGGGCGAAATCCTAAAACCAAAGCCTGAAACCCTAATGTAGACCCATGATTAATAAACCCCCTCCCCTTAATAGGGAATATAATAGGGATCCTAATATTTGGGCCCTTAAAAAGAGGGGGGTTATTAATCATGGGTCTACATTAGACAACCTCTATAGGTGCCATGAAGTGCTTCGCATAGCTCCCATTGCATCAAGGAAGCATTCAAGCAAGAATTTGGCTTCCCCTGAGTCTCCGTCCCTAAAACCCTATGTCCAAACCCTAGTCGTAAACCCAAACCGTTTTCCTCAAGCCCCAAAACCCACAACCCCGAACCCTTAACCTTAAAACTTGTTCTGTATGGAGTCAAAGGAATCATTTGAATCCTTCCTATGAGCCCTAGCGAGTGTCATCCTAATCCTTTTCTGATCCTAGCATAATCCCGACCGTTTTCAGGAGCCCCATGTGAGAACCCTCCGTCTTTTGATTGCTGCAAGGAAGCAGGTCGGCAGTCCTGCTGATGCTCGACAGATCCGGGGGGGCAGGGGGATTTCGAGGTTTGGGAGGTTTGAGCGTTGTAAGCTCTTAATCTCAGGGAAGTTGATTGATGGAACCATCCTGCACAAGTTTATCATCCTACATGGACATCCGTACTATACTATATTAGAATATACCATAATATACTATAATGTGATACAATATACTATAATATGCAATAATATACTATGATACATTATACTATACTAGCAATAGTCCCTGACCCAAGACTGGGAAGCCTCAACCACAAGATTATGCAGCTCAGAGACTCTGACTAACGTGAGCATCAATCAAAAATACATCCAGGGCCCCGAAAAAAATTCTGTTCGGCAGTCTTGACGCAACCCCCCTGCTCCCGCACCCGCGAAGTACCGAGAGATAGAGCTCACAGGTAAATCTCGAAGGTAGGCTTACGTCTCGGGATCGTTGTCCAACACAGCGAGTTTTGGTTGGGGGGTTTAGGGTCTCGGGCTTGGGAGGGCGCCTTTCCAGGTGTTCTCTGATTGGAGCTTCTTAGATAGTTGTCCCATTTGCGAGATGCAGGATGGCCACTCTTACTGGGCATCTTGCTGTAACGTCATCAAGGGGGCCGGGCTATCTGTTACTCTGCTTTAACTATAGTCCCCCTTAAAGTAGATAGACTATGGGGTAATGGGGATCTTATTATAATATACCCAAAACCATATTCTATCTACTTCAGGGGGACTATAAGCATGGACCTTCGAGTGCCAGCGTGAACTTACCGGTGCTCCAGGATGAGTCCGGCAGTGGATCCCCACAAGCCCCATTTAGGGTTTGGGTTTAAGATTTAATTAGGGTTTAGGGACTAACCCCTTTTGATAGAATCGAAACTGTATTGCCTCCTGCACCCCAACCCCTAAACTCTACGAGAGTATGTACCTATACTCAAAACCCCCACCCAAAGGCCTAAAATCCCATCCCCATGACATACCCTACACTTCATTATAGTACTTCTATCCCTGCCCTGCCCCTCCCAATCCCTAAAACCCTACTATGGCACCTATCTTACCTAACCCATCCCAAGCCCTAAACCGTGTTATGGCACTACACTTACTCCCCCTTTCCATGTAAAACATATTCCCTTATACCCTACTGACCATAACCCTAAGCCCTATATATATATATATTATACACCCCTATCCCCTACAAACCCCCAGTTACGTAAGTTGGGGTTTAGGGTCCAGTAAAGCTGAGGTCTGGCATGTTGTTCGAGATGGCAAATGGGTGCAGGAAGCCGTTGTGAAATGAAGCATCTGCCAGTTCTGCGCAAAGCGGCACCTTGCCTGTTTGGGGCTAGTGGTTCTAAATTCACACGCAGAGTTTCCAAAACACCGTGGCCTTTTTTTACTGCCCGGATGTGACGAATACTGAAAGTGGGACGCCAGCTTACAATCTTCTGCGCAGGAACACTCATCAGTGGCGATTAACCATTATGTGCCAAATGGATGCACATCATCTACAAGCCAAGGGACAAGGAGGGTTTGACGAATCCCAAACCAGCTAAAGTTTTGAGTTTAGTGTTTGGGGTTTAGGGAGTGTTTTTCTTGGGGGGGGCCGTTGCTTCCACTGTTTCATGGAGGGTTCTAAGCGATAGTTTCTACGCTTTCAGTAGTATGTCGTTACCCGAGCATTGCAGAACTTGCCAGGAACGCTTAAATACTGCACGAGTCTCGTAGTGAGGAGTGGAGGAATGCATAGCCCCCATATCAATCCCAATGAAAACGGTCGTTTTCTGTGGGGATATCTATATACACATGCTCCCCCTCCCCATGAGCTGCCATTGGTGCGTCTGGGAGAGGGCGAGAAAAATCAAAAAGGAAAATTCCATGGGGCTGCTGTGGGGGGCCCTTCACTCCAGTGAATTTGGCTAGGTGATCATCAAGAAAGTATATCATATGCAGTGTATGTATGTATATGTAGGTGTGTGTATACATATATACAGGGTCTAGGGCTCGCGTACCCAACAAGTGGGTACTAGACCGCAAGGGTCAATGCAGTTTTGGGTTGCATAGTTTTGGGCAGGGCTGCCGCATTGATAGGCTGTAGCTGCGCAGCGCATTTGTGTACAGTTTCTTGGACACGTAGCTCCAGATGCCTCCTTGGCCAGCACTTCGGATCCCATTCTGGGCGGTCTTGGCTTGGGTGGCTTTCCTGGGAGCAACATTCATGTACAGCTGTACAGTCCTGTCCAGCAGCTTTAGTTGCTTTAGTCTGTGGTTTTGGTCGGCATGATCGTCATGCGACAAAAGGTTGAAAACCAAAGGGTCCATGTAGGCACATGGTATATACTCAGGGCCGAAAGGGGTTCAAGTCCTACTTTGTGGCCCAAATTTATACTATTTGCCTACATGGACCCTTTCAGAATTGGAGACAATGCCCTTTGAGTATCTTCGTGATAATTAGTGGCTAGGTATCCCAGTAGTACCATTTTTCCCTCCTTACTTTGGGGGTCTCCTTATTAAAGCTGAACATGAGGAAAAGGGTAGCCTTAGTATTGCGAGGTTACTGGGGAACCTACCGCGGAGTGGGGGAATTGAGGAGAGAGATGTCTGTCGGGGAATGCCGAGGGGTACTATATGAGCTATAGTCTAAAGCCCGTCAAGGGGGTTTATATGGGGATGAAATAGGGGAGTATTATAGGGGTTATTAAGGGGGATACCAGGAGTGTCTACTAAAGCTCATATGAGTGGTATTCAGTATTAGTGGCAAGGGCGGTACTAGTATCACTGCTAGGGGGAATTATGAGCACGGGGGAGCCTTGTGGGGAGTGGGTGGTTGAACATGAGCATGGACTGCTTGAGGATAATGCAGTTGGAAGGTAGTTCGGGTTTAATGTAGACCCAGCGTCAGTCATTATTTGAGTCTGGTCCCTGGTAGGGCATTATACCAAATGAGCCGAAAGCCTCAACCCTAAGCTCCAAACCCTAAAGCCAATTCTTAACCCCGAACCCCAAACCCTCAACCCTAAACCCTAAATGCCCTTCGCCCCCGTCGCCTTGGCTCAAACACTTGCCGTAAACGTTGAGGTCTAGAGTGTACATGCTACAGTCTTTGCTTGCCGGTCTTACATCAAAAATACAGAGCCGTGGCAGGTTTTACCAGCGTTTAGGCGTACGACTAGATGAGATATAGCTGCAGAGCTTGAGAATTCCTGGCCTTATCTTGCAGTCAAGAGTTTTTTCTGACATGTTAGGCTGCCACAGTAAAGAAGTGTTGTTCAACATTTTGTTGTGCATGGTTCTTCAACAACTCTCACGCAATCGCAGAACTATAACTGTCATTCTGTAAAGAGCTTTGCCTTCAGGGAACCTGCAGGTAAGTAATGAAAATGCCCCCCTACCCAAACTATGGTGATCCTATCGTGGCGCTATACTATATTTTTCCAACGTGCATATTCGCGACAACCCGCAGGGTCCCTCAAAGTACAGACTGCTGGCTGCTGGCGGTTCGCTAGTTTTGGTGGCCCCCTCAGGAAACCTGCGTTGGTATCGGTGTGTACTGGAATGGGCGGGTAAGTCCCGGCTGAGGTCCAGTGCATCTGCGCTTGCCTTGTCAAAGTGCGCGTGTGGGGTCTTCATGGCACCTAATAGCCCAATGTAAGTAATGTCTATAGCCGTTTGGGTCCAATGTAGGTATCATTTAGCGACTTGAAGCCCCGGCATGTATGGGCATCATAGTTTAGGATTCTGCGTCTAGGTTCGGATTAGCCCGGCTCAGCCTGTATGACAATAAATTTTCGAGGATGACATGGACCTTGCAGGACCTTGCATATCCTGGCATCAGAGATATTGCGCTAGGAGGCTTTGCCCTAAACTCTAAACCGTTTCCTTGTGGGAGCCCATAATTGAGATCGTGTATAAGATGTGTTTTGTCACGGTGCTCAAGTAGATTTCTAGCCACAACGAGAGGAGGTTAACCTTCCTCAACTTAAAAATGGGTGTCTATCAACATTATTGTTGTTTTCAAAACGGGCTATGGGGAGTGCATGGGTTCCAGCTTAGTGTAGGGGACGGTTCCCATTATGGTATCCAAATACGTCTGCAAGTATGCCCCAAAGAAACTTACAAGCACGTTCTTTGGTTGGTTTGATCAAGAGTACTATAGAAGTGCCATCAAACTTTATGTACAGCTTAAGGTGCGATCCGCAGCTCGCAGTCTAGGGTTTACGGGGTTTAGGGCTTAGGGTTTGGGGTGCAGGAAATATGTCTATGGTTCTGGGTGGAGCCAATCCAGCAATCACCCTAAACCCTAAACCAAATCCTCACTGTAATCTTGACTCCTGCACGCTACAGGATCATCGGCGCTTGTCTGAAAGCCAGACATCCCCATATACCTGAATTAAGCAATATACATCACATGCTACTAGAACCCGAATATGAGTTAAGAGCCATTCCGTGAGTAAAATGTCTTGGGCTCCCGGCAAGGCTGATGTCCATACCGGGAAGGGGGTGTTCTAAACGGAGGTCTAAATATGCAAACACCTGGATATACAGACATCTGCACAACAAGGATTCAAAAAGGGCCCCGCCCCATTCTCGGCAAACTCCATGTAGTAGTCAGCTGCAGCGCTATTGCCGACCTTGTGTCTCCAGCTTGCACCATTGCGTTCACGGAAGTGTCCCAACAAACGCCCGTGATGTGTGCGCAAGAGACGCCTGAAGTAACCTTGCACTATATAGAGACAAAGTAAGGAAAGCCATCAGCCACTCATCCCTAGATCCCTAAACCCTAAGCCCTAGAAATGTTTTCGAAATTAGGGTTTAGTGTACCCCACTTTGTATGGCAACTACCATATCGCAGGACAGGGTGATCTACGTAGAAGCGCATCAGCCCGATCATGACACGAAGCCCGTGCTTACTTGTTGCATTAAACCCTAAACCTAGACCCATCTAGACCCTAAACGCTAAACCCAACCTGACCTGGAACCCCAGAAGAGGCCTGTAAATTCTGAGTTGCCTTTTCAGAGCCTATACGGGCTATAGTCTAAACTCCTAGTATACCCCTTCATAGCCGTACAGTAGTCCCCTATACAATCCCCCATATACCCCCCTTTCTTTGGGTGTTTAGACTATAGCTCGTATGTTTTTTTGTTTAGGTAAGCGCGAGCCTCGTTCCTGAGTCATGGGCCGTATAACCCTCAACTGAACCCCATGCCTTGAAGCCTGAGCCCCAAACCCTAAACCCTAAACCCCAGGCCTTCGCGTCTGAGCCCCTAAAACACGAAGCTTCAAACCCTAAGGTCCAGAACATGGTTTAGGGTTCAGGTTTTAGGGTTTAGGGTTTAGGGATAAGCTCTGAACCCCCTAAACCCTCGGCCTTAAACTCAATGGGAAGGGTGCGCTGCAGGCGAGACGCCTGCTGAACCATGGCCGAAACAAGGCCTTGCTCAGGGAATTGCAGAAATGATCGTTTCTCAATACATCTTACGGTCTCTGATGCAGGAAAACTTACATCACGTAGGGCTCATAAAGCGCTGTCATTCCCGGGAGTTAAAGGATTTGAGGTGATGCTGCCCATCAAAAGCTAGCTCTACACATTAAACCCTAAACCCGAAACCTTAATTCCGAAAGCCCCAGTCCTCAGCCCATGATCCCCCATGATCTCCTACTAAGGCCACAATAAGATGCTAAGGGTGCCTTTTCAGGGGTTTTATGGGGCCTATGTTCAGAAACACCTAGCTGGCTACATGAGCAACTTGGGATACAACTCCTACAATGGAGAACTGGACGGTGAAGAATATATGGCGGTTTACAGTAGGGATAAGGATTTCCCCACAAAAAGATGTCTTTTTTTGCGGGAGTCCCGAGGATAACGACAACAGCGTAGATTGAGGTTTATTCTGAGGCCCCAATTTTATGGACACCTCCATTGTCACCTCCATCACGATCTTGGGAAGAGCGTGCAGCAGTGATACTAGCAGCCCCATCCCAAAAACTTCATGACTTCCGTGTCCACCTCTCAACGCTTGGGACTTGGACTTGATTGAAGATCCGAAGACCGTTTCAGGATTATCTGGACAACATAAACCACAGACCCTAAACCTTGAACCCTAAACTACATATGGTGTGCAAGAGGAACCTGATGATCTCCCATAATCATGCTGGAATGTCCCTGGGCCCAGAACCCAAAGGGTCCAGGTAGTTATATAGTATATACTTGGGCCTTCAAGTAGTTTTTTTATGGGAACCTCTTTGGACCCTGAGTATATATACATATATATATATACTGTATAGCTGCATGAACCCTCTTTGGGGAAGATTTACCCTGCTGTCAGAAACCCATACTCCACGCGGAATAGACATGAACATGATTCTTCGTTCGGGCGCTTGGCGCCAGCCAGGGTAATTAAGGGCTTCAATGGAATTGCTCATTGTGGGAAGGGAATGAGGGATTTGTTTTCTTTGTCCCAGACATGGAACCATGTGTACTGTTGATCAGCGAAAACTAGCAAAACCAAACATGAGGACTTCCCGAAGGTAGTGATCCCGTTTGGGATCCCTGATCCTGAGGCCTTTTGTATTTCTGTTCTGGAGATCCTCTTTAGGATTCTAAATAAACACCCGTATCACGGTCTTACGTTCCTTGCATAGTTCTTGTATAGGGTGCCTCAAATAGAGCTTAGGAAGATACTGGCAATCATCCAGGACAATCCTTATGAACCCATGTGAGTGGTTCCCAAAATTACCCACAGCCCCCCCCCCCCCCCCC
>CAJNIZ010008113.1:157128-171868 GCA_905231905.1 Symbiodinium pilosum
GCCCATCCTGCATACTCTTTTTCCCTATGCTGGGGCCTCCTCACAAGCCCCGAGACCCGATTAGGTCGAAACTATATTCCTGGCGATGTATTAGGGGGTCAACACAAGGTGAGATCCACATCCTGAAGCTCATCCGCCGATGCCGTCATATCATTCAGGCCTGCACTAGCGACTCGAAGGGTTCATTCAAGGTTTAGGGCGTTTTGGGATGAAAGGGTAGTACGTATCTACCCTTATAGACTAGTGCCTATAGTCCTCTCAGCATAAAGACTCCCCCCAAAGAATGGACCCTGAGTTCAGAAACACCCCGTGTATGTCTTACTATCCAATGGTTGCTGTTGTTTCCACACAAGGCAATAAGCCATCAAACCTAATCCATCCAGGGCTCAGTTATTTTGAGAGCGGCTACACTCAAAGGTTTCAGGCCTGTATAGGATCAAGGTAAGGTATCTGGTTTAGGGTTTAGGGTTCAGGGGCAGAGGCTGTAGCCCGATGAAAGGTCCATCTAGCCGTAAGGTAATTCTGGGACACTCCATGAGGGACCTTCGTGTAGGAACATGTAGGTATGCATATTCACATGGGTGCATATAGGTCTGCTTTTCTGTGCAAAAGTATAGATATGGTTGCATATATGGAGAGCCACTTTCTAAGCTTCAAAACCTGAGCTCTAAACTCCCTAGATCCCAAACCCCAGACCCCCTTCACGCCAGCCACTATTTGGAGCTTAGGATTTATAGTCCCCTTTAAGTAGATAGAATATGGGGTATATGGGGATCTTATTATAATATACCCAAGGCCATATTACATTCTATCTACTTAAGGGGGACCCTACACCCTAAACCCTAAACCCTAAATAGTAGTTTCCATTTTCTTTTCCATTATCCCTATATAACCCCTATATTCTATCTGCTTAAGGGGGATTTAAGGCAGCCCAGCATGCTACAGAAACCCGCTTGCGAGACCTCAACGTGACAACCAACAACAGTTCTATCTGCCTCCAGGGACCGCATGGCTACAAAAATTGCGAGAAACTCCCGTGTTTAGTGGGGAGAAATCCCCTGACTCCGTGATTCCTCAAGCAGCCCTGGGCCTATGTAGTTCCTTTCTGCGTTCATTATGGTTTTCTGGGGAGGGGATACAATATACTAAACAGGACGGAACTACATTGGTCAAGGGTTTCGGGTTTTTTGGTAAGGGAAGATAATACAGTACTTGAAAAAAACTACACTGGAGGGTATAGCCTGCTGCAGTTGTATGAGATTATCGAGACGCCCCGGCAGCTCTACTTGATCATGGAGTGCCCCGGCATCAAAAACATGCTAAGACTCCTTCCAAGGGCTTACTCAGGACGGCGGAGTGGGTTATTCGGGTTATTACGGAAGTCATGCTAAGAGCTTCACAGCAGTCCATGTCTTCAGTCTCCGCTGAAAAGAGGCATGTTGGTGACTGCTTTGGGCTCAGATCAAAGAGAGACATGAAGGCGGCTAGTTGGACTTCAAGGCTTCAATTAGTTAAGGGTTTAGGGCTTAGGGTTTAGGGTCTGAGAGTCAATGGTTGTATTCCTGTGAAAAGCCCGCAGGACCCTGGGTCTGCAAGCACGGCAATCCCTACGTGAAGGGTCAGCAGACTTAGTACGTAGGTTAGTGGATATATAGCCCCATCTATAACCTACTGGCGAAGTCCCCTGTGCCTCGAAGTGACCTTTCTTTTTACACACTTTGCCTGGGATTGAAAAACGCCTACCCTAAACGCAGAACCCTAAAATACACTCCAAGCCAATTGCAGGCTATAATCGTCATTCGGCACAAGAAACTTGATGATCTTGACAAGAAATGATGCGCTGAGTTGGCTGCCCTTGGGGCATGCGCCGCCCAGTAACAGGTAAACCTGGAGGGTTTAGGGTTTAGGATTATCCAATGCCACCTGCTGTAGGAAGATTTGCATGCTGCCAGTTACTGTTTGTTGTTTTCGTTCCATGCCAACATGTCTGGATCGTTTTTTTCAGTCCTAAACCCTCAACATGCCATGACCGAATCGATTCGATCGACATCGATTTATTTCCAGCGATCTACGGCGATCCTCCGATTTCCCACCTCCCACCCTCCCTCCCACCTCCCACCTCCCACCCTCCCACCCTCACCCCACCGCCCACCCTCCCACCCACCGCACCACCCACCTCCCACCTCCCTCCTCCCACCTCTTCCCCACCTCCCACACCTCCCACTCTCGAAAATTTGGGAGGAGGTGGGAGGGTGGGAGGGTGGTTGTGAGGTGGGAGGGGTGGGAGGTGGGAGGGGGAGGTGGGATGCCGTTGACGCGAGGTGAGGTGGGCGTTTGGGCGATGGGTGGGTGGGAGGCGGGAGGGTGGAGGTGGTGCCCGGTGTGTTTTCTGAAGTTCGTGTGGTGAAAGCTTTGCAAGTCGTTCTGGTATATAGGCTTAAGGGTTCAAGGGCACCCATCACCGGTGGAGGATAACGGGTGGAGCTAGCCACGCCCATATGATTCTGACATGTTCTAATATCACCTTGTATTTCCTTACTATCGTCCTTATCTGAGAATGGGCCCATGTAAGTACATGATTCAGTTGGATGTAGTCAGCAAGGAGGGTGAGTACATTTAATGGGTACAAGGGAAAGGGTTTTCTAGGCAAGCGTATAACATCAGAACCAAAAGAAGAAACACGCAGGCTCAGTCAAAAGCCTCGTTGTGGACTTCATCATATGTCTATTTGGGGAATATCTACAATTGTTACATTTTTTCTCTGGGAAGCAATGCCTGCGGCTGGTAGAAGTAGCTCACAGGAACACACCTGCAGCTGAGGGCTCCTGGGATATAGGTTGCAGGATCTAATGTTAAAGGCTTTCTACCGGATGAGAACCCCTAATAGATGATGAGCTGATTAGTAAGGCTAGGGTTTTTTTGGGGTCGTGTAAAGGCTAGCATAGAACAACCCAATTAAACTGGTCGTTTCTCAACAGCCAAGTTAAACGTAGACGAGGACAGCCAGGGTATAGATATATCTTTGTATATATATATGTCATTCGAGGTTCTTCTACGGCCCGGACGTGCTGCAGACGCCGGACCGCCGCCTCTACCGGCAGCGCGGCGCATCTATTTGGAAAGCAGACGGCGGCCGTTTGTTGGAGGTCCTGGCGCGCGTGCCCCTCAAAACTTTCATCAAGGAGAAGAAGGCCACCCCCACCATCGAGATCGTGGACCATGCCGGAGACAACGTCCGTGGCAGCTGGAAGTCATCGACAGCGCTTACAGACACTTATTTGCGCGGCTCGCAGCATGGCGTGCAGGTCAAGCGAGCGCATCATCTCGGACCACACGATCGTGAAGATCGATGTGGAAGGCTCCGAGCTGCCCCTCCTAGCGCAACCTTGCAACTGGCAGCAGGTGCGCTTGCTAATCTTCGACTTCTCGGCAGCTCGATGTTGGAAGCACTTTGTCGGCCCGCTTTCCTTCGTCTCCGTGCTCGTGGCCTTGCGCCGCGGCGGGCTCACGCATTTGTCCATCCCATCATCTTCAGGTATACGCTCGGCAAGCTTCTGGGAGCCGAACGCGCATTGCAAGCACCTGGATTTCCTGGTCTTCTGCTACCGGCAGCAGGCCGATGATGACCAAGGAGAGATGTGCCGATGGGCGACGCCGGAGATGCAAACCGAGATGAACAACCTGCCGGCCCTCTTGAAGGCCATGCCGTTCCCTGAAAAGAAGGCCAGCTTGCTTGACCCAGAGCTTGTTTTTCCGCTTTGTGAGTTGTTACAATTTTGGGTAGCTCTGCACAGATGTTGAGGATTTTTTGGAAACACAAATGGCATTAGATGGTTTTAAATACTTTCAGGCTTCTGCTTGATGCTGAGCATTATTTTTAGAGCGCATATTGTAGGGGGTCCGGCTTTTTTTTTTGGCAAAGGCTTGGTCCTCTGGTCCAGTGGTGGTCCTCTGGTCCGGTGGTCCTTTGGTCCTTTTGAAGTACTTTGACTTGCAGCATTTGAGATGTTCCAAGACCAGCAAACGCTGTAATTTACAGCACTTGAGCGCTCAGCGCTCCAAGGCCAGCAAACGTTGTGATAACCTCGTAGCTGTCGTGGCCGTCGCTCTTGGAGCCTCTTGAGCTCCTTGGGCCATCCATGCTCGCAATAAAAAAGCATCATGTCATCGCCATGTTTGCAGGAAAGACAAGCTGCGCGGATCATTTCGTTTGCAAATGAGGGCGGCTGCGGCCCCCCGCAAACCCCCTGCTGCTTTAAAACCATCCATGCTTCCAATAAGAAACATCACGTCATCGCCATGTCTGAACTAAAGGAAGGACACGCGAATGGGGGGTGCAGCGCCCCCCATCGCTACCCCCGTTTTTTGAAAGTCATCCATGCTTGCAATACAACGGCAGCATCGGAAAGTTGCGCGGATCACTCTGTCTGCAAGGGGGAATGCCCCCCCAACCCCCCGAGCTGTTTTAGAGCCATCCCTGCTTGCCATAAAAAGGAAGCATCATGTCATCACCATGTTTGCAGTGAGGGAAATTTGTGTAGATAGGGGGACTGCGCCCCCCCAATCCCCCTGCTGTTTTCAGGCCGCCCATGTATGCAATAACAAAGAAGTATCATGCCATCACCAGGTTTGCAGTGAGGGATCTTAAACCAAGTTCTTATTCATGGAATCTTCAGTGATATGCGGGATCCTTTTCAGTTCCATCCTTCCGTATCAGCTGGAAACATCAAGCCCGCACCGCAGCCAAGTCCAAACGCCCACTCTTTTCCCAGGGAACTAGTTGAAGGAGGGGAACGTTGCAAAGCCAGCATATGTTGTAAACTACAGCGTCTAAAACTGTCCAAGACCAGCCGCTATCATTTATAATGTTAGCTGTAGCTTACAACTTACAGCGTTGGAAGCTGTCCAAGACCAGCAAACACTATGATTTGCAAAGTTTGCTATGTTCAAAGACCAGCAAACGCTGTAAGTTACAGCTTGTGAAACATTCCAAAGCCAGCAGATATTGTAATTGCTTTGATGTACAGCCTTTGGAACGTCCCAAGAACTACATACGCTGTAAGTTGCAGCATGTAAAACTTTCCAAGACCAGCACACGTGGTCAACACCAGCAAACTTTGTGATTTGCAGCACTTGAGAGGTTCCAAGACCAGCAAGCTCTATAATTTGGAAGCATTCCAAGGCCGGCAAATGGTGCAATGCACAACATTTGACACGTGCCGAGACTAGCGAATGCTGTTATTTACAGCATTTCGAAATGGGGGGGGTGGGAGGTGGGGGTGGAGGGGTGAGGTGGAGGGTGAGGTGGGTGAGAAGGAGGTTGGAGGTGACCTCCACCCACGCCCACTGCCCACGCCCACGGTGGGGAGGTGGAGGGTGGAGGTGGGAGGGTGGGAGGTGAGAGGTGGGAGGGTGGGAGGGTGGAGATGGGAGGGCTACGGTAACGGGCAAGTTCGATTCGATCGATTCGATCGTCGATCCGATTCGATGCCGGTGTTTGCGGTTGGTTGGCTGGGCATGCTCAACCCTAAAACCCTAAAACCTCAATCCTAATCCCTCAACCTTAACCCCAAACTCTAAAGCCCTCAACCTTATGACCCCTAAAGCCCTATGAACCCTCAACCCCAAAACCCTCGACCCTAAACCGCAAAAGCCCAAAACCACAACCCTCAACCTTAAAACCCTAAACCCTAAACTGTGTGGCCTCCCCAGAGACCTATCCGCAAGGCAAGCCAGCACCTACGAGCACTTCACTCGAAACCCCGGGATATAGGGGTCCATTAAATTGGGGTTTTATGGGGTTATACAGGAAGGCAAAATGGAAACTACTATTCAGGGTTTCGGGTTATGGGTTTAAACTTCAAGCTCAATCCCTGCATCTGTAAACTAGAGTACCTAAGTCAGCCCCGCACCTTACACCCAAAGCCCTAGGGATTCGGGTTAAAGGTTTGGGATTCAGGGTTTAGGGTTTAGGGCTGGAGCTGTTATAGACCCGAATTTGCAAAGCCGCATCGGTAACCAACTGAAATCATCGCACCCGAAGACCTCGACCCCAATCCCTGATGTAAAGCGCTGCAGTCGAGAATAGCACTGTCAACCTATATGGGCTCACCATACTAAAGCCCGCTAAGGAAAAGACAAAGGTTCCAGAGTATCCTTAGATGGGGACAATCCATAGAGCCTGAACGCTAAACCCTACCTGGAAAGCCAGTTACCCATAATGAAAGGCAACTTTCCCCTAATTTCCTATTACATGGAGTAAAAGTAGCCCATTATGACGGGTAACTAGGCTTTCTAGGTAGAGTTTTGGGGCTTCGGGTTTAGAGTTGAGGGACCCACTCCCCAAATCACCACACCTTTGTTTTTTTAGACTACATAATCCGTAATCCCTGAACCGTCGGCTCAGAAGCCCAACCCCAAGACGTTACCTGTGACGTCAATTACCTGCAACTTGATAGTAACTGCCCCTTACTTAGGGTTTAGGGTTTTAGGGGTTTAGGGTTTGACTAATAGGTCAAAGCCATGAACACTGCAGGTCATTTGGGGTTACAGGCGATCCCTCATCCCTGTTTCGCTTCCACACTATCCTTGGAGTGTATATGGTTTAGGGTTTAGGGTCAGGGGAACTTAGTAAGTAGGTTTATGAAGAGCAGAAATGGGGTTATCTTATGGCTTATGGGGTTTTAAACTACTTACTAAGCCCCCTTGTCCCTAAATCCTAAGCCGTAAACCCTATGGTCGTTTCCATGTTAGTGAGGTATGCTCCTGGCGGCGAGCTGTTTGATTATATCGTCGAACATGGCCGAGCCGAGGCAATCTCTCAGCTTTGGGGGAGTGAACATGCCCAACAAGGCATTCTTAAATTTTCCTGAATGTGTCTAGGGAAGGATTACGGGAAGTTTAGGGCTTAGGGCTATACTTGTAGAGTCGGGACGGCTTAGTACCTAGGTTAAGGATGGGTATAACTGGGGCTACAGTATGTCTTATATAGGGCTTTTTAAGCTACTTGCTAAGTCCCCCTGACCCTCCAAGTAGGGGTGTAAAGGTTTAGGGGTTAGTTCCTTTTAAAGTGCTGGTGGGATACAAGATTGATACAAGTACCCAACGCAGTGACACGTGGTAGCTTCCAAAAACGGGGGGACGCCAATACAGAGCCGCGAATGCGGGGTTTGGGCTATATCAGAATAACCTTCGTATTTTCCTCAGGGACACCCTTTTTGTTCGCGCATACTCGCCACAGTCCCATATTCGTTGAAGGGAACCCTTATATGTGGGTGCCTATATATATACCTTCAAGCCTAAGCCCTAAACTCTAGAGGGATTCAGAGGCAATCTTGCGCGCCTTCACCCAGAGAATCCCTCTTGGGCCCCAAATTCTCTCTATATACCCCTATATGATCCCCTTACAATCCTCATATAACCCTAGTTACTCCATATATACCCCCTATAAAGCCCTGATTAAATGACTCTATGTAACCCATGCAGAAGTACGCGTCACTTCTATCCCACACCTCTGCGCTGTCAACGCGTTTAGGGTTTAGAGAGCTACGGACTAAAGTTGGGTTTGGGGGGACCGACGGGGTATAGGGGGAGGTATTAAGGAAGATACTGGAACTTTAGTCCAGGGCTCATATAGGATATTCGGCCCAGTAATGGAGAATCAAACGGAAAACAAATCGGAGTATGAAAGGGCGAGTTGGTGTTTTTCGGGCTTTTATTTGCTGAATGGATCGGTCAATGATGGGTTCTTTTGGGGGGTTATTATCACACTTACCAAGTGCCCCAGAGGCACCAAGTAGTTCTGCTGTAATCAGCTCCACGACGCTGTGCAAACCTCAATCACGTGTCTTGCACAGGCTGCTCCGATTACAAGCCCAAAGGAGCCTAAGTGCCTATGTGGTTTAAAGTAGGGCTTCTATACTTGGAATTCATCATAGGAGCTATAGTCTAAACTCCTAGTATCCCCCTCAATAATCCCTATAGTAGTCCCACATATAATCCCCTATATAAGCCCCTTTAAGGAGTTTAGATTATGGCTTATATGGTTTGGGTTAGCATCCCCTCAATAGGTGCTTAGGATCCTTTGGGAAGGGCTTTCGAAATAGGAGAGACAGAGACCTTCTCAAGAAACCCCTGGATTCCTGTTAGCTTCGCTTGCAAGGAGTCCTTCTTAGGAAGCCCGTCTTTTAGGGTTCAGATTTTAGGGTTTAGGGTAGGGCCCCAAGAATCTAATTTAGTACTCTGAGCGCTAGCCATCAGGAGGCTCAGGGTTTAGTTTGTCTCAAAAATTGGCCCCTTTTCGGTTCCGGATTATATCATGGCACCTGATATTTAGGGTTACCAAAATGGCACCCTAATTTTGGTAACTGCCCACTTATTGACTCAAGGCAGACTGGGGAATGAGTATAGGCACGATTAAGGTTTAGGGTTTAGGGTACTGGGGATTACATATAGATATTAATATTACGCAGCCTGAAACCTGAATAATATCTGGCTTTTGGCAACTCCAAACAGCCGGAATTTGGGTCCTGCCACACTCTTATGAGAGTTGCAGGAGCCAAATTCAGGAGTTTGGGGCCTCTTATTGCCCAGAATAGAACCCTTTTTTGTGTCCCTATAACCTTCATACAACTGCCAAATATGGTACCCGCATTCCGCCTTAGATTTCCCAAAGCTTTCTACTTGTCAATCTCTAACCCGAGGCCTTCGGCGTCACACAAGAGATTAAGGGGCTTGGGGAGTTAGTGCTTTGTCCCAGTGCAGTTACAGCCTACTTCTCATTGTAGTTAGAACCCAAGTACGAGCCTACAGTCTCCTAAGCTCGTTGGACTTTGGGCTCTAGTCTAAACTCCACAAAAGGGGTTATATAAGGGATTATATAGAGGACTACTATAAGGGCTATGAAGGGGGATCTTAGGAGTTTAGACTAAGCCCTAAACCCTAAACCCCAAACCCAATGGCTCATTTGGTGTGCAAGTTTAGGTCTCATTCCCGTAGGTGCCTTAGCTGGGAATGACCTTCCGGAGGAGCCCTGACCTCGAAGAAGCCAAGCCCTAGGGCCCAAGGCTCTAAGCCACCCAAACCCCAAGCCCCCAAGACCTGAAGCCACTGATATTGGGACCTAAGTAAATATTAGTACTATGGTTCCATATTCTTAGTATAAGCATAGTATATGGTATCTCAAACAGACCTCCAAATGATATTGGCAATTATTTAGGCCCTGTAGTAATCATGTATGCCAAACCTTAAACTCTAAACCCTAAAGCCATGAACCGCAAGCGGCACATAGTCCTACAAGACCAAGCCAACCTCCTTTAGGCCTTCTGCTGCCTAAGCCCTAAACCCTAAGCCCTAAACCCTAAACCCTAAACCCTAAAGCAAACCCTGGGTTACATGACTCGAACCCTAAACCCTAAAACTCAAACCCTAAACCCCTAAACCCCTAAACCCTAAACCCTCAACCCTAAACCCTTCAGCTTCAAAGCCCCTCCTGTTCTTCAAGCTCCCAAAGTCCTGGCCGCCAGGAGAAAGATGTTCTGATCTCAGCATGTTGGTAGTATTTGAGTTTGGGGGTATTATGGTACCCGATATAGAATAAGATTCTATCCTCCTTTTGGGGGTATAGTATTTTATATAAGGAGTATAATCTTACTAGGTTCAACCACAAAAAAAAACACTACTCATGTGGGCCTGTGGTTTTCATGTCGCTCAGCACCTCTCACGTAGCTACTTTCAGCTTGGCGGGCTTGAGCTGAGGGCAAGGGTCGTGGGGTATTTTGCTGGCTCAAAGCAAGCATGTCTAGTTGTATATCCATTCAGTCTGTGTCTAGCTGTAGTATATAACGTACCCGCAACCCAAATTCCAATTTACTAGGCCTGTATGCATGGTGGAGTCTTGCTGTGAGGGGTTGAAGTGTACTTGGAGGGTCAGAGGGAATTCGTAAGCAGAGTTAAATTGGGCTCGCTATATGGATTTTAGGGGTTATAAGGCTTGTCGCTCAGTCCCCCTGACTCTCCAAGTAGTGTTTGGAAGTGCCAGGTTCAGGGATACAGCGCGCAGTTGCTTGCGATGATTCCTTGGCCCAGGTCTCATGTGAGCTACTGTCAATATTCCTATGTTTACCGAGGGACCATTAGGGTTGGACCTAGGGGTCGCTTTGGTAGTTTCGTAAAGTCTCTAATGTAATTCATCCCTATACTACGGAACCCATGTCCATCAACTATACGTGAGGTATCGGCTGTAGACCAAGTGAGGTATTATAGAAACCATTAATGACCATAGGTTCTCATCTGGTTATAGTGGCTTCGAAGCATGAGCGTCCATTCGGTTCAAGTGCCAGAAGACACCATCCAGATCATTTTAGCTGACAGCCTAGACCCTACGACTACCAGCTATTAGGGTTTAGCCGCTTTGCACTCACTATTAGGGGCCCTATGACTCCAATTAACGGTACTAGGAGGGTCCTGGAAGAAACTTTGGAAAATCATAGAGTTTGAGGATTCGCTTTTCGGTAAGCTTCTAGGACCCGGCAAGTTTATTTGTTGCTGGGTTGGGTCAAATCTTCCTCAGGGTTTAGGGTTTAAAGTTTTTGGTTTAGGGTTTAGGGCTTTCTTGTCCCTGTGCCTAAGTCGCCTTGGATGAGGCCTGTCGGTTCCTACATCAGATATTGGCTGGCGTTGAGCGCGTGCATGAGACGTGCGCCAGAGGGTTTTTGTGTTTTCACGGCTTTAGGGCGTAGATTAGGTGGGATTAACTGTGTAATCACGGCATAATAGGAAGATAAGACGACGTTAATATACTCACCACTATGGGGGCCACCTAAAGTATGGGGATCTCAAGTCTCCGAAGCTCATGCACTTGATCGCTTTCCCCTAAAATTCAAAAGGCCCCACCCCCGTAACATTAGATATTCCCACTGCGGTATACTGTAGTATATACGAACATTTAATATCACGGGGAGGGGGGGGTATTGATGTTGGGGGGAGGGGATTAAAGCTTATGTGACCTCAAACCCTGAACCTGAAGAGCAAGAATTGTCTATCATGATTGGAACTTGACGGGTTGATGGCTGTGGGTTCCGGAGGGTTTGTAATATATCAGGGCCAGGCAGGGGATTTCAGATTTTGTTCAGAGTGGGTCATGGTATAAGGAAGTCGTTTATCCTCAGACTTGCAAAATAAAGAACTGAGTAACCCAGACCGCAAAATCAGTCCGATCATCTGGCGTTGAACTGAGAGAGGGGGGGAGGGATCGTCCCATTTTCATTTTGGCATGTCCATACTTGGAGGGTCATTGCGACTTAGTAAGTAGTTTAGTAATGGGGATAACTGGGGTTACTATATGGGTTATAGGGGTTATTAACCTACTTACTAAGTCCCCCTGACCCTCCAAAGTACCCGGCCACTTCTTAAACCACAGGAGCGAATCAACATCAAGAGGTTCCCATGAGGAGGACCCCACAACCCTTAGCTCCAAATCCTTGGTCCGGGGTTTGGGGCTATGCCTTTACATACTGCTACCACCGCTGGGACCTGCAGAGAACCCTACATATCACCAGAACAAAGTAATGATGTAAGCTGGAAAAAGGAGCTTTACGTGTTCTGCTTCCCTGCAATCTGAGGGGCATTCGTCATCAAAGGAGCCATTATGCCTTCGCCTCCCTTCCAGCTCACAATCCACTGATCTCAGGGCTGAAAATACTTTATACGACACCCGAAACATGAGACATGGCTTTGCCAAATAAAGCTGCTTGTGTATCTGATATTCCAGTATATTTTGCTAGCCTCCCCGGTGAGCATAGCTGCTCAGTTTGCAGTACTTGCAGATGCTGGACCTCCATAAAGCCACATGAGCATGAACATCATTTGAACCCCCTGAAACTGCTCTGAATAACATGTCAGAATGTAAGAGAGAAAGGCTCAAAGTGCTGTGTCAATTCTGGACGTTTGGTCAGGTTTGCCAGCAATCATCACATCTAGGCGTTTGCAACACGGACTCTTGTGTAGAGATGTTGCCACGCGCTAAATCCGAAGCACCTGCGTCTAAAGCCCCAACCTGCACCCTAAACCCTACAGCCCTAACCCAAAAGCGATAAACCCTACAACCCCCAAACCCTAAAACCCTAAACTCTAAATCCCTTCACCCTTACAAGCCTTAAGGACCGACCGCTCTGCCCCTTATCATCCTGTCTATTGGCCCAGGTTTTTGGGATTCCCGAAATGTATCCCTGTTCGGAGTGCCTCCCATCCAAACTTCTGTGTTCCTCTACCACCCACCCCTATACTACCCTCTAAGGTTCCCCTTACTGAAGGTCATCCAAAGATAACAAGTTAGGTCCTATGAAGGCTAATTAAAGGGGAACATGATAGGGGGTAGTATAGAGGGTGGCAGGGGAAAGCTTCTTGATTGCAAGTAGGAGATGTGAAAAAAAAAACGGTGTCGGGCTTAGGTTTTTGGATCGATACCTGTAGTATTAGTCGTCATCACTGTGTAGTCACTATGTGTTCCTCACATTTTTATTTTCCCCCTGTAAGCCACCTGACTGCCAGAAATGTCGTCCACCGCGATATGAAGCCAGAGAATCTGCTCAGCCCCAAGTTCCAGGGTTCAGGGTTTAGGGTTAGGGGGCGGGGGGGGGGGAGGTGCAGGTTCTCAGGCGTTTAGGGTGTAGGAGTGTATTTTGGGGGGGCTGGCGGGGTGGCAGTGGTCCAGGCTTGGGGTTCACATAGGGTGGGTTCATATAGGGTTCAGAGTCTTTAGGGTTAAAAGCCATACCCTGAACCTTAAACCACAAACTCCTGGCATCACCTACACCGGTGGTTGGAGTGCCATTCTTCAAAAGACATCTAGACGAAGATCGCTGGCTTGGGGCTTAGGACTTCCGGGGCTCATACCTTCGCTTTTATTCACTTGTCCTTATTCACACCGTTTTGAGGGAAATCTGACGTCATGTCTGAGACTAGTATCTTCTACATACAAATTTCCCTAAACCATGAACCCAAGTACCACGGTGTAAGTTTAATTTTTCGGGTCGGGGGAAGGTCCCTTGCATTATGGAGAGCGAAATGCAAAAGAATGAAGAATTACCAATACTATGGTCCTAGCCACACCACCTAGTTAAAGTATAGGGTACTTCAAGAAATGGATGTCAACATGATATTGCTAAATGTTCAGCCCCCAAGTTATTTTCCTTCTTCCCAAGTGAAAACGTCAATGTTCCTTCAGCTCCTCTTGTATTCTAATCTAATGAATGTGGCACAAGCTTCACAATTGAAGTTGGGCAGCGTATGTGGACAACACACCTTAAACCCTAAACCCCACAGGGTGGTTTATTCATACCATATTCTCGAAGAAGCCTTATTTCAGGTGTTGTTGAATGATGCAGGCTCGCCAGCAAAAGACACCATAATTCCGAAAGGTTGGGAAAAGTCAGAGTTGCAGGGCAGGGTTACATTAGCATGGGTAGCAAGAGGTTAAAATGGAAGGTTTTTCCAAAAATGAGAGATTTTGTTCCTTATTCGGGGCTGCTTGAGGCAAGAATAAGCCGTTGTACATGCAGTTTGCCTGCTGGCTTTATGCTGAAATATCCTAGGCTAAACTCTAAATCCCGGGCGCCGAAGCCCAAACCCCTAAACCCTTAAACCCTAAAATCCTAAACCCCTTAAGCCGAAGCCCTAAAATCCCGCAATGCCAAGGCTTCTCGACGAGCGCGAGTGCATCAAGATTGTCGACTTTGGCCTGAGCAACACGTTTCAGGAGCAGCTTAGGTTTCAGAAGATGGTTTGTTCTCAAAGATTTAGGGCTTGGTTTTTGGGGTCCAGGGCTTAGGTTTATGGAGTATGAAGAACCCAAAGAGTCCATGTAGCTGTATGGTATATACTTGGGCTCTAAAGTAGGTATATGGGAATCCCTTTGGGCCCTAGGTTTCAGAATATGGGTTCTTCTCAAAATTATGGGGCACTACCTCGACCTCCCAAATGATTCTCGAGGATAAGAGTTTCTATCTTTTCGAAAAGGCCATCATTACAGATTTGTGCAAGGCCTATGTTGGGTTTTAGTTAGGGTGCAGGTTTCTCTCGGGCTTTCAGGGTTGCATTGTTATAGGTGCCAGCGTTCTGGCCCCCTTTTTTTGAGGTTGTAGGGCCTTCGTATTTCGATGCATGAGCTGAGATGAAAAGAGACATCTTTCCATGTTGCTATGCCCCAGAAGCTGAGCTAAGCATTTATCGCGTAGCAGCTATATGTATAAATATATATATATATACATATTTATATATATACATATATATATACATATTTACATATACATATACATATAGGTTGGGTACTGTTGAAAGCTATACATATTTGTAATATGTAAGCTGTAAGCTATCAAACAGTTACTGAGTGAGGGCAGTATCTAAGTCCAGGCGCCTATATTCTATTTCACGACAATCATATTATGAGGACCGCCGAGCACAATTGAGACCCCCTTGTCGGCAAATTTCGGAATAGTAAGAAGATTTCTGTAATCCCCTCCCCGAACTTTGAAGCCCCAAACCCTGAATCCCCAACCCTAAACCCTAAGCCCTAAATCCCCAACCCTAAGCCCCAAGCCCCAATTTGCTCTTCAAGATACCCTAAACCCTAAACCCTAAACAGGACGGCCAGCTCTTGCAAACGGCTTGCGGCTCGCCCTGTCACTCTCTCAGCCTCCCTAAGGGTCGAGGAAACATACGAGCCATAGTCTACACTCCTTAA
>CAJNIZ010008113.1:171905-188231 GCA_905231905.1 Symbiodinium pilosum
TTGATGGTATTTGGGCCCTGAGGCCCTTTTATTTGGGTCCTTGGACCCTTAGGGCTTGGGTAGTCTTGGGGGTTTAGGGTTTAGGGGGGTTTAGGGTTCAAGGCTGGGGGTCTTTGGGATTTAAGGAATAGGGCTTACCGTGTATAAGGTTTGCGGTTTAGGGATTCGGGTTTTCAGGATTTAGGGCGCGAGTTTAGGGTTGAGGGTGCGGGGTCAATTGCGTTCGTAGGCTCTAGGGATTAGGGTTTATAGGGTCTAAGGTGTAGGGCTGAGGGTTTCACATATTGTTGCAAATGAACGGGAAAGCCCCATGGAGACACGGATTCCATAGCGATACTGCAGTATTGCAAGCGGGGCTACAAAAGTCTCCAGTGAGCCAAGTTGATGGTCTCCTTTTGGTGATTTTATTGTCTCCTGAAGCCTAAAACCCTAAAATCTAAACTCGAAACTCTAAGACCTAGCCTTTTATTTTGAACCCCACCCTGAACCGTAAACCCGAAGGTTACGCCGCTCCCGAGATGATAGCAGGGAATCAGCGCTGGCCTCAGCTGTAGGAGCTGCCGGTGGTGACTTCTGCCAGCTCTGAATATGAACCTTCCAAAGGAATAGGCTAAGGGTGAGCATGTATCCTCCAAAGCAAATGAGGGGACACACTGTTACAGGGTACGGGGTATGGGGTTTAGAGATTGGGGTTTAGGATATAGGGTTGAAGGTTTAGGCTGCCAGAAATCTGATGTCCGTACATCAGGGTGTCTTGAATGGGTAGCTTTCAAAAATGGGGAATCTTTGAGATTGTCCAACGACTATGGGGCGGTTGTCCTATTAGAATTATATAGGGGCATCGTTGAGAAACTTCCAACTAAATCCCGACTCCCTTTTTTCAGACGCTATATGCCCTAAAGCCTAAAGCCTAAACCCTACATATCCTTCTATATATATATATATACATACACGTATATGTATTTATGTATATATGTATCTTCCTCTAGACAGCTATAAAACCTCCTATACCCCCAACCCTAAACCAGCGAAGAGGGCGCTGTCACTCTCTGATTTTACCATGAACCCCTGCTTTCGGCTTGTCAAGTGCCTTAAAGTTGGTGTTCGGCATGGAACATGTTGCTGTTATTGTAAGGCACTCAAGTCCAGATTATGGGTATATGGTTAAAAATCAAGGTTTCACTATCATAGTGACTTAGTTCAAGTTCCTTAACAGCCGTCCAGTTTCTAGCGGCTACCTTGGAGCTGTAACGAACTGTGCCGCTGTGGCATTTTCAAGGGACTGACCGTTGGAGGGAAGGTCTGATACAAAACACCTAAATTGGCTATATAGCTTTCGGGTTTAGGGTTTAGGGGCTTGTGGGCCATAGAAGCGTCGCACCACTGTGCTTGGGTCATGACCGTTGGAGGGAAGGTCTGATACAAAACACCTAAATTGGCTATATAGCTTAGGGTTTTAGGGTTCAGGGGCTTGTGGGCCATAGAAGGGTCGCACCACTGTGCTTGGGTCATGTACAGATCAACTGTTGTGTGCGAACGTCCTAAACTCAAAACCCTTAAAATTGAGGTTCGCATCAATAGGCAGACATATGGTTGCTTCCAGAAATTGGTGGATGGGTTGCCCCTGGAACATTTCATGGTATGTTTCACTGGGGGGCTTCTCGTAATCCCCATAGAATCCAAAAGGGGCACTTAATTCATAGCAATCCATATCTCATTGGGGCTAAATCCCGAAGCAATACAAATCATAGACCCCTATATACCCCTGCCCCAAAAGTGACACCAAATTTGGGAAATCTGCGCATTACCCATCAGGGAGACCAGAGGCCCCCACACTCTAACCCAGTGATTACTAAACCCCCTCCCGTTGATAGGAATTATAAAAGGGATCCTAATATTGAAGCCCTTGAACGAGGAGGTTTGTTAATCAGGGGTCTACTCTAGCCAGGTGAGAACAATGCTGTACCTAGACTCTGATGACGGTTTAGAGTTTAGGGTTTATGGTCTATACAGTAAAGGTAAGAGTAGAGGCTATACGTAACCACAGTATAAGTATTTTCCAACTGTTACTGAGTGGGGGCAGCATCCAACTTACAGCCTACTGGGGACTTAGTAAGTAGGTAGCACTCAGGGTTTAGGGCTTAGTGTGTACCAAGACCCTTATTATAAATAACGGAGGTCCAAATTGAGGGAAACCATTGCAAGTCATGCAGGTGTAAGGTGAATCTTGGGATGCGGGTTGTTACTGTATGCTCACGGAGTCACCCTTTTTAGGGTACCTCACTTCACATCTAGCATTTCTTACAGGCAACCGTAAACTTAGGTACCCTCAAGAATGAGTAGGGTATAAGAATCTAAGGAAGTTATGGTAAGTCCCTAAACCCTATAAACCCTAGACCTTAAGGCATGTGGACATTATATGCTAACTAGGCTCCCTGAAGCAGTGGAATTGTCGAGATGCAAGTTGCTTGGGGTGATGCAGGATTTCCATCAACATAAGGACAGAAATCCATTTAGAGCCGCGCTATAGAAAGGTCCCTGTAGGGCTGCCATTATGAGTTACCATAGTCCGTCGTAATTCAATTGCTAGCGCTAGCGCCGACGTGCGGGGGGGAGTCGGGAGGGCGAGTGCTCTCTGAACCCTGAGCCTTCAACATACCCCATATGGTTGGAAAAAGGTTTCCCGAAGGATGTTGATTCCTTAGATTTGTCCTGCCTTCAGCTCGGTACGATGTTACAGGGAGGATACGTTCACAATGTTCAGGTTGTAAAAATGACATTTCTCGGCAATTCACGCGGGCCGAGGGCGCATTACATCAGACCATGATGCTCCATGTTGGGTACGCAGCATTTCACCCATTGAAAGGTTGCACAGCCATGCTTTAAAAAAAAGTTCTTTGTCTACAGAGCTTAGGTACCCCCAAATAGTACCTACATGGACCCTGTTTTAGGGTAATTGGGGGGCTAGGGCCGGGGCCAATGTTGCGTTTCATGATCTTTCAGGTATTTCCCGCCGATGGTGGATGTTTGGAGCTGCGCCATGGCTTGCTTTGGCTCCCAAAGGGTCTATGTGGAGATATAATATATATACTTAGGCCCCATAAGTATCTCCTATGATGTGGGATCTTCTCAAACAGGGCGGGGCCCATAGATGCCCTAGGGATATGTGGGGACTATTAGGGGATAAAATGTTGATGAATTTGAGAAACGCCTATGCCGGCTAAGAGTTTTGTATAGGTTTTAGTAAAAGTCACAAGAACAGACTGCAACACATACTGCAGAGGCTTAAAACCATGACCCTAAATTCCTTGCATGACTGGCATAGGGTATCTCGAATGGACTTTAAAAGGCTGCGGACGGTTGTTAAAACCCTACACCCTAAACCCTAAACCCCTAAAACCCTAAACCCTAAACCCTAGGGTCAAAGTCTGGTTCTAAGCTTTCAGGCGCCTATCGTTTCCAGCTGAAGGGCTGTAAGGAAGGTTTTTTTCAAGCAGTTCAGGAAAGCAGGTAGGGTGTACCTAGACCCCCAAAGTATGTAGAATAATGGCCTTTTGGCCTACATTTAGGGGTTTTGGGTCATTATTTTACATACTTTAGGGGGTTTAGGGCTTAGGGTTATACTAATTCAGGGATTTTGTTTGGACATAAACCGTAGACCCCTGAACCTACAGGCAAGGGAGTTGAAATGTCTCGGTTGGTTGTCTAGATACGGCAGCTAGTGGCTTAGGGTTAGGAGTTTAGGGGTTTCGGTTAGGATGGGTCCCCTGCCTACACCGAAAGTCCTCCTGAAAGCAAATGATTGTGAACTATGGATTATAGCGTCTCTTCGGGGATGTTCTTGCGTGGGGGCTGATCTTAAGGTTACGGTATCCAGGCGTTTGGGTCTGCGTGGGTGCGTGCGTTTCAAGGTTGAGGCTTCAAGGTTCAGGCTTTTGTAGCCTACAACAAGAGAGCTAAAGTCGCAACTTCTTAAAGGGAGTTATATAGGGGAGTATTTTAGGGGTTATTACTTAAGGGGGATGCAGGGAGTTGAGACTATAGCTCAAGAGGCGTTCAACCATCGCAAAGTCCCTACTTGAAAGCCCAGGTGACTGAGCAAGTAGCCTATAGATGGGGTTATACGTCCCCCACTTGGGCCTAATTAGTCTGTTTATAACCCAGGTATACCCTACAGACCAAGTCCCTTGGGCCTCTGAGTAGGGATTTTTGACATAGGGCCGGGTTAATGCAAACCGTGCTCACAGTTTGCAGTCCTTCCCGCATGCTGTGTGTTGGTTGGAACTGTAATTGGCATGAATCGAACACAGAGGGAGAGTTGGTTTAGGATACCTGCAGGTTGAGGGTTTGTGATAACCCGAATACGTGCATTTACTGCCATAACAATCTTATTTTAACCCCCAGTAATTATACCTAGCCGTGAACCTCTAAACTATCTATGGTACAATCTCGTACAAGGCGCTGTCTTGGTCTGAAAGGAGCCATCTTATTTGATCTGGGATGCTCTGATGCTGCGGTGTACCTGAAGCCAGAAGTACGTTGAATAATCGCCGATTGGGCACGTTTCATAGGTTTAGGGCCATAATTTCATCTACCTTCGGGGTCCAGGTAGTTTGTTTTCTGGTTTCTGGGCAAGGGACCTGTAAGTGGAGGAACTGTTGCACCATCTCTGGTCCGCAAAATATTGGGCTTAAGGAAGTTAAACTTAGTTACCATGTTCTGGGCTTTCTAGTAAATACTCGGCTTACTATAGTAACTTGATTTAAGTTCCTTAACAGCAATCCTTCTTTGGGTAAGGTGGAGTCATTCTCTTCGCATTGGTTTGCGGCTTTCTACCCTTCGAGGCACACGGGAAGCCGTTGGAGTCGGGTTACGTGGTGAGAGATTAAGGGTGTAACGACAAGGAATGCATCTCAACAGGCAAAGTTGGATTCTGTTTCTGTGGCTTCCAGAAGTTCAGGACTTTCCTGTATGCAGCCAAAAATGTTATTAATCCAAATTTTGGGGAGCCCCAAACGAGGACCCTCACTTTTGGCAATCCCCTGTCTTGAGTTTTGTGTGTTCAGGCATGAAGGCTCCTAGGCTACTAGATTTGCATCAGGGTTTCTGGGAGGGTCAGGGGGACTTAGTAAATAGTTGATAAAGGGCGTAACTAGGATCATTATGTGGGTTGCAGGGGCTATTAACCCACTTACTAAGTTCCCCTCACTCCATCCGCAGAACAAGATGGAATCTCATGTGAGCAGTATTTTGTGTTGGGTTTCGGGTTCCGGGTTTAGAGTAGGAGTTGTCACCTTCCTTTTCGGCATAGACTTTTTCGGCCAAAAGAACCTTGCTTGGTTCAACCACTCAAAAAGGCTACCTATGTAGGCCCCTCATAGCTGCGATAGTAGTCTCTGCGGCCCCCATCTTCGGGTACCATGTTACTTTTTGGGAGGTGTCTGAAGGTCACAGTTTGACCCCCGCTTCATGTTTCCTAAGTTCTGTAGGGATCATTCTTGCACCCTGTAAGCCCTAGACCCTAGGGTTTAGAGTTTAAGGTTCAGGGTCTAGAGTTTAGGGTTGATGGTAGGTTTCACTTTCTTTTCATATTGGGGGGAGGGGGACTAGTTGGCACAGGGAAGCACAAATCATGCCATATTCGATCCTGACAGGCCCAGTCAGCTAAACCCTCATATAAGCTACTACCTACCCAAGGGTCCAATAATTGACGACTTGGGATGTTGGTACTAGTTATTGTGGTATCGTAGTACATGGTGTATGATTCTATTGGGCACTTGGACACTTTGGGCTAGATTCCTGCGCCGTTTCGTGTAAGGGAAAATTTTCCCCCCTTGTTCAAGGCTGGGGCTGAAGGTCTTCGGATTACGTCGTTTAACCTTAAGCCCTAATCATTACCCTAGGGCTCCAGCTACCTAACTAATGGGAGCTGGGTTCTATATTCCCCACAGTTACATAGCCCAGTAACCCTGAACCCTATAACCCTAAACCCTAAACCCTAACCTACTATTTAGGTAACTAGGAGCCCTCATCATTAACCGAGGGACTTTCGAGGTTTTCGAAGCTCAGGGTTGGCGGTTCAGACCTTGGAGGAGGTTGCAGGTAGGGTTTAGGGTGAAGGTTTAGGGTTTAGGGGTTTTGGGTTTAGAGGGTCTGGTTTAGGGTTTAGGGCTCTTCAGGCTTTATAGGCCCTAAACCCTGCAGAGCTTATCATTTTTAGGTCCAGTTACGCAGGCATGTTGCATCCGGGGGTCAAGCGTTTTGGATTCATTCGTGCAGCCGTTGGGCTCGGCCAGGCTGCATGGTCTAACCCTAAGGATCCAAATTCCTCAATGTAGGTAGTATTTAAAGGCTTTAGGGCCCAACGTAGGTATGGCTTATATACTTGGATCCTTGGGGTAAGCTCTCAATTGCATATTGTAAAGTGAGAAGCTTAGGGTTCAGGCTTTAGGGATATCAGGATGAGGCATTCAAAAGCAGAAACCACAACGTCGTCCTTCTTGCCAAAGCCTTAGCCCTAAACCCTAAGCCCATATTCGTGACAAGCTTTCATATGGGACTTTCCCAACATTACCCCCTATAGAACCTTCAACAATTCGAGCTATGGGGATCCCTGTGTAAGCCCCGATGGTCCTTCAGCGACCCCCATTCTTAGAAATGGATTTGCCAGAAATCCCCCACACCAGGACTATCTCGAACAATAACCGTGATCTCTGTGCACGCTATGTAATGATTACTCCATTGTAAACCCTGGATCCTTGACAGTATAATTAATAATATACACACCCTAAACAGCATGCAAGCCTTCAAAGCAGGTACTTGAATCCGATTGCTAACATAGCTCAGAGCTCTTCCTTCAGCTCGGATGCGTTTACGCTCAAGTGGTCAGGGTTAAGGGACATGTAGACTGTACAGATTGTTTCAGGCTTCATGTTCAAAGTGTGCTCCATTGTGCTCCTTTAGCCCCGAACCCTAAAACGTATGAGCCATAGTCTGCACTCCTAGTATCCCCCTTAATAACCCCTACAATAGTCCCCTCACATAAAGCCCTTTTTAAACCCCCTTTACGGAGTTTAGACCCTAAACCCTAAACCCTCAAGCCAGATAGATGCAAAGTGTATATGGCGAAAGTTAAAACGGAAACTCCGTGAAACGTCGCTGAAAACTCCCGACCTGAACCCTTACAGTTTGTATAAACCCTAAAGCCTAGCCCCCACGCTGCTGCCAGGACCAAAACCATGCAGAGCTCTACAAGAAGATTCTGAACGCAGAGCTCGGGCCCCAGGGTTTAGGGTGTATAGGCTTTAGGGTTTAGGGTTTTTGGGGTTTAGGGTTTATAGGGTTTCGGGTTTAGGGTTTAGGGTTTTTAGGGTTTATAGGGTTTAGGTCTTTATAAGGTTTTGGGTTTAAAAAGGGTTTAGGGCTTAGGGTTTAGCATAATCCCTGCCTGGAAGGTCCGTGGGACTTAGTAATCATGGAAAAGAAAATGGAAGTTGCTATAGTTTGCTGGGTTTAGGGTTTACGGGTTTAGGGTCAGGTGGAGCTAGCAAGTGGGTCAATGACCCCTATGAGCCATGGAATTACCGCAGGTATCCTCATTATAGACCTACGGTACTTACTAAGTCCTCCAGGCCCTCCAAGTAGTTCCTAAAGCATTAAAGGTCATTCAGGTTGAAGGTTAAGAAAATGTTCCTAGACCATGTGAGCCATTGTCTAAACTCCTAGTATCCCCCTTAATAACTCCTATAGTAATCCCTTATATATTCCCTATATAACCCCCTTTAAGGAGTTTAGACTATGGCCCATGTGGAGGTTTGAGCTTAGGGTGGCCCACCTTAAAGCTTATGTATCCTGCCCACCAACTTCTCTGGGGGACCTTCCTTTGGAGTTGGCAGCCTACATACTTTCAAAGTCAATTACCCCAGTATACGGGTAGTGCATAAGCGGCTTCTGCTTAAGGTCTTCATTCTGCATGTCGCTTTACAAAAAGATGGTGTGATCGAGTTGGCGCTGGCTGTAGTGGGTGATTGCTGTGGTGGTACGTTAGACATGCTATTTAGCCATAGGCCCCAAATTTTACAAACAGTTTCGTTTAGGCCCATGGCATGAGATTCCTTCTTGGGGTTTAGAGTTTCCTGGAATGTTCTTCCTTCTCAGGGGTTCCCCTTCTACTCCCTCCAGTGTTCTCCTTATCAAGGTCAGTCGAGGATAGCCTTTCCGACTTGTTCCTGGAATGTCTTTCCTTCTATTGTGAGAGTTTAGGGTTTATAGGGTTTAGGGAGAAGCATGGCTGTATGAAGATCCTAGTTGAGGATTTCTCGAGGCTCGAGAGATCAATCTTGGGGCTTGGGCTCCAGGACTCGCCTTTGACATGCTGACCACCCTCCTCTGTGGAATCCACAGAAGACAGTAGCGAACATCAAGCTGGTCTTCAGAACTACAGAAATATACGTTATCCCAAGAGCTTCTTCATCTTCTTTGGAGCAGGCAAATTTTTCTTCATGCGTTACCACCTGAACATCCGCATTGGGCAAGCAAACTAGGTCGGACTTTGCTACAACATTAGCAACTTGTAAATGGACAGCACATTTCTATTTTACAGAGTGAGAATTAAAATGACAAGGCCTCACCGAGACGTGCAGATGGTTTTGTGCGGTTGTGTTCCTAGATGGTAGGCTGTTGAAGTTGTACGCCATTTTGGCGGGTCCCCCCCATGCGGTCCATGAGATTTGGGCTACTCATGATCAACTTTCCAGATAAGATAAACCCTAAACTACACAATAGGGTCCCCCCCCCCCAATTTAAGAGACGCCCATTTTCACGGCTGACAGCCAAAGGCAATTCGCCAACCAACCTCTGAAATTCTAACGGGTCGGAATCCGATTAAGGGTTTAGGCTTCAGGGCGGGAGTTTCTTGGGCCAACCCTAAATCCCAGCAACACAAAACCATAAACCCTAAACGGGTCTAGGCTTTAGGGTTCCAAGCCCGCATTGAACGCTTTGTGGGGTTCCATGTTAGCCGCCACCCCGCCACCACCGCAACAAGAAGAAGAACAAAACCAACCTGTGCACCAACGCGGTTTAGGGTTTAGGGTTTAGGGTACACAACCAGCACATCAGCGCCATCATCAAGTACGACACTCAGCCTGAAACTACACGCCACAGTCGGCCGCGATGATCGTGAATATGCAGCACCACGCAGGATGCATCTTGCATATTGATAAGGCATACTAATGTTTAAAGTTCAAAATATAGAAGAAGATTATCTACTACTCGGGGAAAGTGTCATCTTACATGATCCGTGCACGAACAAGCGCTGCTCAGGTATGAAACTCCAAACTTCATCAGCGCGGAGGCAGATGTTGGAGCTATAGAGGGGACGAATGGGTTTAGGGTTTAGGGAATGGCTTATTCCCAAAATTATCGGCCCCTTTTGGTTATAGATTATACTAGGGCACCTAATTTCTATTCTAATTTTCGGGAACTTCCCAAATGATTAGGGTTTAGGGTTTGGCCTGTTGCCGGGTTGCCGTCAAGGAACTCAAGCTACCGTAATATGAACATAGCTTGCAAATGTTGTTCCCTTGTACCCAGGTTGACATGTCAGCGGCAAAGAAGATAGGACAACAAGTGGCGGCAATACATGAAGATAGGTGACAGCCCCCCTAAACCCTTGACACCTAAACGAGGTTGACACTACATCATTTGACATGTTGTTACATCTTTATCATCTTAAAAAGACATGACCAGACATGATTTGATACCAGTATCTTTATGAAGCCAGAAGCCCTAAAACCCCAAAGCCTACACGCCTACAATCCTAAACCCTAAACTGCGGGTCCCTGCGTTGAGGGCTCACCTTGTTTCCAGGGCTCTTCTGGATCAATGTTAGGGATCCTTTATGCTTTTTGCGGCATGGGTTCCTTATTATCCATGTAAGAAGCTCGTGTATATAGGCATTCTGTTATGATGCACGGGTTTCAATGAAGTGGGCTACAGAGGTGTGGCTATCTCTGCCCACTCCGAGCATTTTTCCTGGAGATTCCCCATGCCTCCAGGGGCGAGGCGTTATCGTAAGTAGCTGCTCAGATCCAAGCCTCGACCCAGAATTTCTAGATCCTCTGCCTGAAGCCTATCCCGCTACTTGAGTCTACATGAAGAAAAGCATGTCAAGGCGTGTGAAGCGCAAAAATCCTACATCCCATTCGCCAAGCGAAGTGCTATACTAAGCCCTATAAACCCTCAATCCACGACAAGGCCAAGTTGGCGCATACTCAGCTTTTATTTCGGTACAGGGGGTAGTAATCGGGATGTCTAGCATAGAGTTTCATTACTAGGCTTAGGTTTGGGGTTAGAGTCCAGGGTATACTAGATTCACTTCATTCCCCTGTATATTATGTTTCAGCAGGTCCTTCAAGATTAAGGGGTATGCAATTCAGGTATGTGGACTAACCCAAAGGATCCTAGCCCCTCACCACTTGGGTTTTCGGTCCCGGTCCCAACCAATATGATCTAAATTCCTTTCAGTGCCTGAGCTGAATGTTTAGGCATTGGGACGCTAATCCCTAAATCCTAAACCCAAACCCTAAACCCTAAATCCTAAGCCCTAAGCAAGTCTTCCAACAACAAAAGAGCCAGGTAACGAGCCTGATTGCTGGCATGTTGACCACGGCACAGCAGACACGTATTCGGGTGTCCGGGTCTACCTGGTAAGGTTAGGCTTGAGGGTTTAGGGTTTTGGGGTTTAGGGCTTACCAGGTCCACCCCAAATATCCTTGAAAGGGATTCATGTAGCTCCTGTTTGGTGGTATTTGGGCTTTGTAGAGGGTACCGCGGGGGGGTTTAGGTCGGGTTTAGGCCTTTTCATCCAGAATTTTCTGGGGGACTACAATGTGTATAGCTAAGCGTCGTCATCAAAAATCCAGTCCCTAAGAGCATTCTCTTGCTTGGAGGGTCAGAGGGACTTAGTAAGTAGGTTAAGAACCCCTATAACCCACGTAGAACCCTAGTTATCCCCATTATTGACCTAGTTACTATGGCCCCATGACCCTGCAAGTAGGGTTTCGTGGCTCTGGTTTGGAAGGGTTGAGGGTGTAGGTTTTAGGATTTAGCGTTAAGGGTTCATGATTCAGGGTTTAGGATTTAGCATGAAGGGTCTGGGATCTAGGATTTTGGGCTTAGGATTGCGGGTTTAGGGTCTAGGATTAAGCGTTCGGGGTTTAGGATTGAGGGTTTAGGATTTAGAAATAAGGATTTAGGATGTAGCGTTTTAGGATTGAGGGTGTAGGTTTTAGAATTAGGCATTGAGGGTTTAGGATTTAGGTTTTAGGATTGAGGGCTTAGGGTTCAGGATTTGATTGAGGGTCTAGGATTGATGGCTTTGGGCTTAGGATGTAGCGTTAAGGGTTAGGGATTTAGGGTTTAGGATTGAGAGTTTAGGGTTTAGGATTTAAGGTTTAGGGTTTAGGGTGTAGGAATCACAGTTAGCGTGGTTAGCGTGTGTTACATGTGCTTTCAGTTTTTGTTGTGTTATGAAGCATACCAGGTCCTCCGTCGCATTGACAAGGCTAAGTAGGTACCTTTGTCAGTGAGGCGTTTTCGTGCCCAAAAATCCTCTAAGAGGCAAACCTTATGCCCTACAAACCTAGCCATTGAACTTTAAAACCCTGAGCCAAAAATCCTCAGTCCTTCACCCCATATCCCCAAGTCTGTGGCCCGAACCCTGAACTGCAGATTCCTGTAGAGCTGCCATGAATCCCAGTTTCAATTTCATGCTCCACTTGATCTTCGAGTTGATTCCGCACTCCTAACCCCCAAGCTCTGAATTCTAAACTCTGAATTTCAAATTCTACAGCCTGAGCTCCAACACCTAAACCCCAGACCCTGAACCCCAAAGCCAAGCCCAAGCTCGAAGTCCTAAACTGAAAAACCCCTACCTCCAAAACCTAAACCTCAAGCCTAAACGTATAGTCCCCCTTAAGTAGATAGAATATGGGGTATGTCTGGATCTTATTATGCTACACCCAAAGCCATATTCTATCTACTTAACGGGGGGACTATAAACGGTTCTCGAAACCCGAAGGTCTTGACACCAAAGCCCATTCCCTTATCCTCCAAATCTTCAACTCCAAACACCTAACTTCCAAACCCCAAAGCCTACAATTCTTATACTTATAGATCTCCATAGCCCATATAGTTCCCCTTAAGTAGATAGAATATGGAATTGCTCAATATCAAATATCATACTAAGATCCACATATGCTCCATCTTCGGTCTACTATTAAGGTGGACCCGAAACGGTAAACCCATAACCCTAATCCCTAAACCGTAAACCCAAACCCTAAACCCTAAGCCCTAAATCCGAAACCCTAAGCCCTTTGACCTTGAGCCCCAGCCAGGAGCCTGAGAAGCGAATGACCTTGAAGGACATCCGCAAGCACAAGTGGTGCCCTGCTCTACTAGGTAGGCCCCTGGGATGTTTAATATTTTCCCTCATGGATTTACTAGGGGACCCTATATATTAATATTTTTCAAAGGGTTTTAGGGGCCAACCCAGTCTAAAATCCACAGGGTTTAGCGTTTGGGGGTTAGGATAGCGGGGTTTGGGTTTAGGCTTTAGGGGTTAGGGTAAAGGGGTTTGGGATTTAGGGATAGGGGGTTTCAGGATGCGGGAAATAAGGCTTAGGGTTTAGGCTTTTGTCTAAAAACTTCACTTTTGTTGGCTAGTACGTTAGTTCTTTGCTCCTTTGGCTACTGATTACTTTAAAGGGATCTTCAAGATGCGGACATATTTACGCATCGAATGAAGGCTTTAAGGTTTTGGGTATCGAAAATTGCAAGGTTTGAGTAACCCTAAACCTCAAGCCCAAACCCTAAGGGCTTCAGGCTTCAAGTCTGGGTACAGGGTATTCGAGCCCTAAATTTTGGGTGGAATCTGGGTGGAGTTTTTTTTCAGGGTCACACCAGCTCACGGCCGCCATGGCCGCTTCACGAAATTGGATAGACAACCCTGAACCGTACCCTAAGCCGTACCGTAACACCTAGAGACTGAAACCCTTTAGCCCTAAACTTGTATAGACGAAGAGGCGCTGTATGTCACTACAGGAGACCCATCCGTCATTGTCCCCATATACTCCCATAACTGGGTTGCTGTTAAGGAGTTTAAATTAAGTTACCAGAATGGGTATACATAGTAACTAATATTATGGTTTCTCCAATCTAGTAACTAAAAATACATTTCCTTGACAGCAACCCAGATAATCTCAACAGGTATCAGGAATCGCTATATACGACCAGGGGGGCCCCCTCTTTGTAATCTTCATTCACGCCTGCGGGCCCTAAGAGCACGCCTCTTTCTGCTACCCCCCCGCCCCCCCATGTAGACGCATATTCGTGAGACCTACTTAACGTAGATACATATACACATAGATGTAGAATCCCTCAAACATGCTCTAATAAGACGGATACCGCTGCAGAGGTACTGCCAGATCCCTGAGTCAAGTTTGAAGGATCGGGATGACATCGCAAATCTGGACGAGGCTACCTGAAGGGCCCCCAAAACCCCAAACCCTAAACCTTAAGGGCGCATGTGCCTAATTAGCGGTAATCTATAGGTCTGAGATACCATAATTTCATAGGCTCTTCGCACCTAAGCTCCAGTGCTTGAGTTCTTCGAACCTCTGGGCAATTCATGGTGAGTATGCTAGGCTTTGTGCGGCCTTTGGTCGTTTCAGTGTTGTCTCACGCTTCCGGCTGCATGAGACACTGCTAGCTCGGTGAGCGGTTGAAGGAGTGGGGCATCGCAGGTGGGGATGGTCATGTCCATATCGCGGGAGCATGCTCCTTGAGCCTTGCTGTATGGGTTTCAAAAAAGAAGACGTGGGCCATGGGTATCGAAGGTATGGCGCGGAACCCGAAGCATGTTCATGTTGTTGACCATGCAGGTCTTGTCGTGCGCTGAAACTTATGCTAAGCATTGAGTATTCCACTGTTAAACGAGAGTTTGAAGGGAATCTTAATAGTACGGGCGTACCATGAGGGGAAGCAATCAGAACGAAGGTATTCTCTGGCCTCCCACCTCCTCCTCACAAAATCCTCGGAAGCAGTGAAGATTATTCGCCACAGGGTCATTTTCCGCTTAAGTGGTGCGGGAATGATGCGTAAAACCCGCTTGCAGGCTCCCACGCAAACACAGAACGCGCAGACCAGCATAGGCTTCAGGAGTTGGGTCTAGAAGTCGTCATCGTAAACAAAGGGTGCAGGAACTTTTTTTGTATCGTCTTGAGTATCTGAACCCTAGACCCTGTCCGAAAACTTGAAACCCCGGTTTCTGTGTCGGAGTGTAGTGGGTGGTTTTCAAAAATTTGGGGTCCCCCTTATATCCCCATTTTGTTTTCTGCCTGTTGCTCTGACCGCCAGAAAGGGCTGTTGGGCTTCCATTTAAGTTCGGGGGAAAGAAACATTATGGAAACCAATGCTTTCAGGCCCCCATCCGGCCGCATCTCATGTCAACAGCGCACCAATATTGCAAGTGTAGTCATGCTTTATCCCTAGTAAGGGCCTTATATACAGTATGCCCTAACCCTAAACCACGTGGGACTGTTACATGGCAGGTACAGCAGCCAAGTCCAAGCCCCGAACCGAAAACGACTTTGTGAGGCCATCCTGGATCAGTTGGAGAACTATGGCTTTCCTCGGGAGTGCCCTTGGGGGTGAATAGGGTTTAGGCTTCAGGGTTTAGGGGAAAGTCTTTGGCTGTCCACCCTCCAGTGTACTTGTTTGGGGGGCTTCTGAAAATTGTCCGCACATAACCTTCTATAGAGACCCCAATAATCCCCTAGGCCCTTTGCCCTAGACTGTGTTCTGATCTACATACAGTCTGAGGCTTCCCATAGGTGCCCCACATTTTGAGAAACTCCCAGGTGGATGGGCTGAGCGAGCTAGGTTTAAGGTTAAGACCTTAGGGTTAGAGACGACTCTGCTTTGGGTCTGTCTGGGTTGCTCTTACCCTAAGGCTTCAAGTGGCCCAATGTAGATATTGATTATACAAAATATGGGTGGCTGTCAAAATTATGATCCCATTTTGGGTACCCTAGATATTAGGTTCCGTAAAATAATAGGGATCCAAACAGGGTCCACAATTTTGACAACCACCCATATGGGGCCCAAGGTGAGCATTCTTTATAGACTGAGCATTCTTTAACTTAAAGCCCCAGGATCTTGAAGCATGGATAATTATAAGGTGAAAAACAGGAGGTTCCCCTGGTTCTGATAGCTTACTTTTAGTTCTTCAACATCAACCCAGTAGTGGCGACAGGCGCCAAGCCAAGTGGGCAACCAAGTAGGGTTTAGGGCTTAGGAGTATGAGAGGCCTCCACTGATGACATGCCCACCCTTTGAGTATGGCTACGTGGAGGGCTCATGCAGAGGTTATGAATAGGATATCTATACTTCTAGCGGGTTTCTCCACTGTTTGGCCCCGGTCTCTTGAAAGGGAAAAATCCTACATGACCTTGCAACACTAAACACATCCAACTCCCAGGGTATAAGTTAAGGTACTTAGGACCATGCAGGATTTTCAGTATCTAGCGTTACTCGCCTACCTAGCAATCCTGCCTGCAAATCCACAACCTTTGTCCCCAGCGCAGGACCAAGATTTGGGATTCAAAGCTTGGGGTTGAGGCTTTTTGGGCCTTAAGGGTTCAGTAACCAATAATTAAGAGCTTAAGGCTTAGGTAATAGTAGTTGTAGTAAAGGCTTTGGGGAAGCATATGAACATTCAGTACTTGGAACTTTGAGGGGGAGGGTTTAGGGATTATAGAGTTTGGGGGTTGGAGTTTGGCTTATGCGCATCAGGGATTGTGGACACCAGTGGTTCGTTCGCACTTTCGGACCTTTGTGAAATTTGTAAAACAAGTTACAACGGGCCGAGGGTCTAGCTGTGCGACTTCTGGCTTCGTTCAGAGTCCAGCGCTTCAACAGCAAACACCCCAAATGGGAAGGATGTTCTGCGTAGAGTTAAGCTGCAAGCCTGCAAGGTACGCCACGAAGTGCATCCAGTCGAACAAGCACAATCACGTGACAACCACGCCCTATGCTCAGCGGTTTCAGTTTGTGGTAGTGGAATATTCATTACAATGTACTTTTTGTACTGAGTGCACTGTTAGGACAGCCCAGCCTATACACCCGTCCCCACCCTACCCTCCCATTCAATGTAGAGGGTTGAATGATTCCGGCACTGCGGTCGAAGAGACGTCTTGCGCCACCTTGAGTCCCTCAAATCCTGGGAAGTATAGTACATTGGTGAGTTTATAGTCCCCCTTAAGT
>CAJNIZ010008113.1:188244-217369 GCA_905231905.1 Symbiodinium pilosum
CTACTTAAGGGGGACTATAACTAGTGCAGTAATTCCTGCATCAACAGTATTGTTCTAGATTCTAGAATGAAGGTAAAGGGTACCTCAATTGCACGTCCAAGCAATATTGGTAGTTGTTTGGGCTTCAGCATTTGACCCCTCATGAAGAGTTTAGGGTTTAGGGTTCAGGACCGCAGTCTTTCCAGCGGCCCTTTGGGGGTTCCATGCTAGGTTGGGGGCAGCGTGCTGCGTGAGGATGAGTATTACCTGCTGGCCCCGGTTTAGGTCCCAGGGCTTGGGAGCCTAAACCTTAAACCCTTGATGGCCAAGGGGACTTCGTCAGTGGGTTATCAATAGAATTGTAGGTTCCTTTATCTGATTAAGTCCCAACCCTATTAACGCATACTTATCCCTGGTTTCCATTTCAATGTCCATGCTCTTTCCTTTGGATTCTCGAACATTGGGGTGATATGCCCCCTATGTATTCCGGTATAACCCATGATGCCAAACCCCAACCGTAAAACCCTACACCCTAAACCTTAAATCCTACAAAGTACCCTTTTACTCGGCCTGGGGTGTAGACCTAATCTTCCCTGAGCGTCTAAGATGTAGAACCCATGGCTCAGGTTTGGGGTTCAGCGCCGGGTTTACAGTTTAGGGCTGAAGTAACCTGGTGGCGATGTATTCCCTGAAAACCGTACCTACAAAGGCCATCCCACAAATCACAAGCATGTTCTTACTGTAGTTCTGGTGTTTGCAGAAACAATCAAGACAGCCCAATGTAATCCCCGACGCAGTCCTTACTGAAGTGGCCCGCTTTAAAGGTAGGCTTTACGGTTTACGGGGTCTATGTTCGGGCACCTCTATGTACTCCACTTACGTATCTGCAGCCAACAGAACCTTGGAGGTTTGAGGCTTCAGGCTCAGGAGCCAAGACGCGCAGTTTCCGGAAACAAGGTTTAGGGCGCGATCTACTGCTTAGGGCTGTGCCTTGCGCGTAGGTACTTCTACCACCTGCGACCCAGAAACCAACACCTAGGCTGCTACAAGTGAGTAGTATTTTTTTGGGGGATACTATGGTACCCAATCTACAGTAAGATTATATCCTCCTTTTGGGTATAGTATATTATATAAGGAAGAGTATCTTACTAGGTTCAACCACCCAAAAAAACATTACTCAAGTAGGATACCTGTGGCTTTGCTAAAGCATCCTTCCAGGATCCCAGACATGTTCCAGACAGCGTACCTCACAGAAAAGTACAACAAGCTGTAAGTAGCAAGGAGCCAGAGGTTCCTTTTTTTCATCGATTGAAGATGACGCCGCTTCTGCAGGCACGTAAAGTATACATATATATATATATAACTACATCCTACATCCTACACATAATAACCTGTACAGTCTATCTCTACATGTAGATGTAGTTTCTGTATCTCAGCATCACGCCTTTGGAGGATCATGCACATTCAAACATTCAAGCCCAGACCCAAGAAGTCCATCCCCGAAAGAGGGCCCATCCGATTTCCAGCATGCGTAGCTGCACAGCAGAAATGCTGACTTCAAGGTACCTTTACATGGACCATGTTGGGCCACAAGTACATATTACTTTCTACGCACTAAACCCTACATCTTAAACTTCATGTAAGCACTAGAACCTAGATCCTAAAGCCTACTGTAAGCTCTAAGTTCTATTCCGGAAACCAAACAAAGCCTGATTTGGTTGTTCTCAAATAGTCTCTAGAATATATAGTACGCGCTTAATATTTAGAGGTACCAAAATGAGACCATAACCTTAGAAACTGCCCATATCCCGCGATCCTAAAACTGGTTGCGCCTGAACGTGGACTAAACCCTAAACCCTACACCGAACATAAAGGTACTACCTGATCAAGGAAAAGCAGCTGCAATCTGAATCTGCAGGCAGCAGCCTCAGTAAAGGCTCCGGTTGTGGAGTTTTTTTTGGGGGTCTAGGGCGTAGTGTGGAGGTTTAGGGCCTGATGTGTTGCGCTCAGAGTTTCTGGTTCAAGGCATGGGGTTTCATTAAGGTTGAGCTTCAGTTCAGAGGTCAGGGCTAACCTAAACCCTCAACCCTCAACCTTAAACCCTAGACCATAGACCCTAAACCCTCAAGAAACCCTCAACCCTAAACCCCAGACCTAAACCCTAAACCATCCCTTTGGGGTAGTGAATCGTGGTCCCCTGCTAAAACTATACTTGGCAGGCCCAAACAATTTAGTTACTAGGTTATATCTGGTGTTGTTTTCTACTCTTTATGGCCTCTCATGGAGTCCTCTGAACGTCAAATGAACAAACCCCAGAAACTGGGTTGCTGTTAAGGAGTTTAGCTTGAGGAACCCCGCTTGTTTACTATACATCCATATTATGGTAAACATAAGTCCTATAAGCCCTAAACCGTGAGCCCTATATACTCTACATATCCATAATATGAAAATTTAATACAAGTTCCTTAGCAGCAGTCCAGGAAACCAACTGCATAGGAGCCCTTGGGCGGGCCACAAACACAGAAGGACCTCACAAAAGAAGCACATACTAGGTATGGGCGACTTGAAAGGGATTAAGAGGTTTAAGGTTCAGGCTTCTTTGATGGTTTAGGTACGTAAAGATGTGCGATCACATTTATGATGAAGGGTGAGCGGATGAGGTATCAGAAATCCTGCAACCCAAAACCCTCCATACCTTCCCCTCTTGCCTGACCCCACGATACCCTACACACGTAACCCCAGACCCCCTGAGCCCTAGATCCAGTAACCCTTATCCTCGGATGACCTCAACTTGTGAGCTCAATTCCCTGAAAACCCTAAGCCGCAATCCACCGCGGTTTAGGGTTTAGGGCCACAGATCCCGTTGCCTTCGCACCCTATTAACCCTAGCCTTTGAAAAACCCTGAACTCCAAACAGCAAGCCGCAATCCCCGCACCCAGGCTCCCAGGCTTGCAGAGCCAGCAAACAGCCGAAATCCCAATCTTAAGCCTCTAAGTCGCTTCTGAGTCCCCAAACCCCACAACCTTAAGCTTCTAAGTCCTCCAACCCACAGCCCTAAGCGTCTTAGTCCCTATTTCTACAACTCTAAGCTTTTTGGGCCCTCAAACTCCAAACCACAATCTGGACCCTGGCTGGCTTAGCTTTTTTGGAATATGCCCTAGAAACAGGTACTACCTTCACCCTTCCTCCCAAAAAAACACACACACAAAAACAAGTGACGGCTAAGCCCCCAAGCCTTCTGTATCGGTGTGTGTGTGTGTATCCACATTTAGTTCCAAACCATGTGTAGTCTCCCCAAAACTGTTTGAACCTAAAACCACAGACAAAGCCTGCCGAAGCTCTCCCTAAACCCTAGACCTTGGACCCCAACCCCTAAACTACTCAACCCTGAACTCCTAACCCCTAAACCCCTTGCCCTAAACCCCTACACCCCTAAGCCCCTGAGCGCCCTAGACAATTCCAAAACATATTTTCCATTTTGTTTTCCAACATCCCTGCATAACCCTACATACTCCTCTATAACCACACTTGGAGGGTCGGGGGGACTTAGTAAGTAGGTTAATATTTAAGCCTTATAACCTAGATAGTAACCTTAGTTATCCCTATCATTAAGCCACTTACTACGTTTCCCTGACCCTAAACCCTAAACCCTGTCCTACTAAGTCCCCCTGACCCTCCAAGTAACCCTTAGACCCCTCAATGCCTCCGAGGTCCGGCGCTCACGGCCCGACAGGCCATTGCGGACATCGACACGTGCTTCGAGGAGATGGCTGGGCCTAAGGATGGCTTTGCAGGGTTTAGGGTTTATAGGGCCTAGGTTTTTTGTCTGGGGGTTAAGGGTTTGGGGTTTAGGGTTTATAAGTTATAAGGCCAAAGGATGGCTCTTTGGGGCTGATCGTACTTTAGCCGGAAAGGAACTACATGGGAGATTCTGCGTAGGGCTTAGAGTTTAAGATTTGGGGTTGAAGGTCAAGATTTGTTTGGGGGCTGGATACTCTAGGAAGTTAAGGGTTCAAGAATCCAACTACGGGCAATTTAGGTGCAGAGCTCTATAAATCTGCGTCTTTGCTGGTGCTCAGAACCCAATATTGAGGTGGTTGGTAGCCAGGGGAAATATTGGGGTATATGCAAATATATAAGGGTGCAGGGCTGAAGCTGTAAGGGCTTCAGATCAAAAGTTGTTTTAGGCTGAAGAAAGGTTTGGGCTTAAGCCCTAAACCCTGGGCTTCGAATTGATGGTGTCGCGGCTTGCTTTGTCATGTGTAAGCTCAAGGGCTCACACGTACTCCAAGACGTGTGGAACCGGGTACTTCTGTTCCCCTAAGGGTTTATGTAGGAGTATGGTATACACTTAGGGCCCACATGGGAACCTACTTTAAAGCCCAAGTATATACCATAATCCTGTAATAGTGCCACATAATCGGAACATTCTAAGAGATACATTAGGGTTAGGGGAACTCAGCAGCTAGCAGGGATACTTTTGGGATAAAGGGTTTGAGGTTCAGAGATGAGGGTTTGGGGTTTAGGATTTAGGGTTTGGAGGTTATAAATCTGGCTTAGGGCTTCGCTAAACCCTAAACCCTAAACCCTAATTCTTGATTAAGATCTGGGTGGGCAGAGTTGCTTCGCATGTCAAGCTTCGTTAGGAGATTCTCACATTCACGGGTCCTCTCTGGAGATAGGACTTGGGGTGCAGCTGCGGCTGATCTTTCCGCATTGTATGTTAAGTTCTGGGAAGCTTTGGTTACTGAGGAATCAAACAATCGGTCAGCCAGTCCAAATCTGGAGTGTATTGCAGCCCCGGAGTTGCTTCCGGTGCATTACGTATTGCTTCCGCATCTAGATCACCCTAAACCCTGAACCCTAAACCGGGCCATGTTTCAGAATTTTAGATATTCCGCAATCAAGGCCAACCGTTTTCAATCTGAATGAGATCGAAGGCTTCTGCCATTGGTGCATGTGGGTGGTTGTCAAAATTATGACCCCTTTTTGGGTACTCTAGATATCAGGTGCCGTATTACAATATGGATCCAAAAAGGGATCATGATTTTGACAACCACCCATATATTTCACTGATATTTTTTTTGTCCAGGCTCTGGTAGGAAAGAAGTGTCAGTACAAAGGGTTGCAGCTGTGCTATCTGCCCTATATAAGGCCTAAACATGAACCCTTAACAGTATTTTTGTTACTCTGGTTTCGGTTCCTAGTCCTAGCCCCATGACAACGCCTCACCCAACCTTACCACCACTGTGCCCACCTGCTTTTCCAAAGGGTCTAACTAGGGCCCAAAGCAATTCCCATATAAGCACTTCAGGGGCCCGAGCATATACGATATAGCTGCATGGACCCTTTGGGTTTGTTCAAGGAGGACCACGAAGCGCCTGCGAAACCAGCTTCTGCTAAGGCACCATTGACTGGCAAGCTTTTGTCTTGAGGGTGACGTGTACGTAGTGAAGGCACATTTGGCACCTTCATGGCTCCTTGGAAGGTAAATTGGGCCTAGATGTTTGCAAGATAGGTCCGAGACGACGTTCCATGTTTAAAGGTCTACAGAAAACTACAGGTCGCGTGCGAGACTCCCCTGGAACTGTAGATAGGTACGGCAAATCCAAACCAACTTGTCAGGTGTATCTGAGGCTTTCTGCGAAATTGGGGGGCCTTGAGGGGCCTGACTGATGCGGCTGCCAGTTTGGGATTACATAGGAACATGTCTCAAATTTAAAAACATGTCTAAATGCCAAGTAAAAATTTGGATCCTCATCCTCATCATTCCGAAGGGCTCCAGTTACCAACATAATGGGTTCTGGGTTCTATATACCCTCTAGTTACATAGCCCCGTAACCTAGTATTGAGGTAACTTGAAGCCCTCAACCCTAAACCCTGGATCTTATTGAGGTAACTGGGAACCCTAGGAATTAGCACCCCCAAGCGGAGTTCAGCAGGTGAAATTAAATTCATGCCAGGGCTGCGAACCCTAAACTACACGTTACCTACTGAACCCAACACCTCACACAATAGTTTCAAAAAGGCAGGTCATTAGGAACAACTGCCCTTCTTTCGACCGGTAGGTGTTACCCAACATGTGGGAGGTCATTGGCAAATTCTGGGTAAGCTACGGTAAAGCGCAGGTTGAATTTCGGGAGACCTGTGTTTTTTTCCGACTACCAGCTCTTTCAGCCTAGGACAAAAAACCGTGCAGTAGGTATCGCGTTTACCAGGTAGACACTAAACCCCTTTACGCTTGTGCTGTTTCAGCTCGCCGCTTGACCCGCAGGACCACTTCCTCGTGGGGCTTGCTAGCAGTAAGTAAGTAATCCCCTCTGACTCATTATATCAAAGCCCCCACTCATATTTTTCTTTCTCACATGAGATGAATTCATATCGCAGAGTTTGTCATTAGTGGGTGCAGGGGTTCATTATCAGGCGGAGGGGATCAGATGCGATCTCGGGGGTTGCCGAAATGCTAACTCTTTTTTGGGCCACCATTAGAGTATGGCCATGTATGGCCCCTGAAACCAGCAGCCATTTTTTGACAGCCCTCCGTGTAGAGTTCAGACCAACGCAATCACATGTATATTGTTGTGATTCTCGTGCAGGTGAACCTGCCTCAGTGCCGCAAAACAGGAAACCTCAGTCCACTCAAAAAGGAAATCATATTTTTGGAACTAACTTCGGTGGGAGCATATGGAAACACCACAAAGTTCTGTTCCAGAACTACCACACCTGAACGCTAGACTCTAAACCGCGTAAGTCCTTGAAACAGCATTATGCAGATACACACTGTAGGATGCAGCCCCTTAACCAGCACAGGCAACCCCGTCTCGAAAAGCCAAGGCGGGTGAGGACAGATGGGTTTTCCAAAATTAGGGGTACCTCATTGGGGGTCCCAATGACAAGGATTGAAGTATTCGGGGGTCTATATTGGGGTCCCCCTATATGCGGAAACGACCAGATGTTGGTACATCTGCTACTACTTTGCGATCCAGGCAGGGTCAGGGTTGACAGTTTAGCCCGTTGTGTGACGACTGGAGTTGCCACGCCGGCGCTCCAACACACCCAGAGGCGTGTGGGGGATATTTCGCGACCACACGTCGCCGACCAGAACCCAACAACCAGGTTCGGTGTATGGCTTTATCCTCCCACCAGGCTTTCGCAGGTATCCACCCAACGTTTCTCCTTCTGGTGTTTCGGCCCGGAACCCTTGGAGGCTTTTGCGTAGTTGAGTGCCCTTTGAAGCCTGAAGGCCTGGAAGGAAGGTCTCGATTTCTGCTCCTGGGGCCCTCATGGACCCAGGGCCGGCCGTCCCTGAACCCAAAATTACTGGATGAATAAATTGAGTGAGTTACACAGAAGGAAAAGGTACCTGGAACAAAGTCCTAGCACCGGCGCTGTGAGGTGCAGTTCGCGCTCTGCATAACACTTTATGTAGGCTTGCGTAGAAGCTCCGAGCGATGGTACCTAGAAGGATGGGTATGGCCTATCAGCAGGCCGGGGTAGGAATTTGGGGCTAAGGGGCAGAGAGTCCTTTGACCTCGGGTATAGTGTCTGCAGCGATGCTTGAAGGTTTCCAGCAACAAAAACATTGCAGACAATGCAGAGCAACCATTCAGAAGAGACCCACTGGAGGGCCCAGGTACATCCCGAACCCATCTAATTCTCAAAAGTATTTTTCAGAAGCTGCACGCTTGGCGCTGGCGTGGTGACAAAGTTTCAAGTCAACCTTGCGCAAGAATACTGCAAGTTGCTGAAGACACTTGCCTGGAACCACCCAATTTCTTAGTGTTTTCCATGATAGCTCAGAACTCAGACCCCGGTTGTCATTGCCAGGCAAAGCCATGGAAACGACGTCTAGGCTGCTGTTGTGTACGTGCTGTTCGTTTGTTACCCTAAGCCATAGCCAAGCAGCGCCAAACAATGACGTATATAAATGGGACTTAGGTCCAGCACCGATCTGTGAACCAACAACCAAATCCCTGCACCCCCATCATGAATTATTGTTTGGTTGTTGATCCAAATCAGACAATATTTCACGTATTTTACAATCTACTGCGACCTGAAGGAGCATACATTCCTGTCTTGGGGATGAACCCCTCTTCGTACATCTATTTTAGACCCGCAAACCCTTATCCGTAGCCCTAAACCCTGCACCGAACAACTTTTAGGAGCTAACCAGTCAACAGTATGTCTACTCAAGATACTTGAACGCCCATGGGGACGTAGTAAGTAGGTTCTAATTGGCTTACAAGTCCATAAATGCGGGGTCAGATTGCCTATAACCCCATGTATAACTTGTTTTAGGAGCGCTACTCAGAGCGTCAGAGAGACTTGGCCTACTACTGAGTCCCCCTGACCCTTCAAGTAAAGCAATTGCGAGGACATCTGCCAGAAGGCAGGTGAAGAGGCGGCGTTCGAGGACCCAAATTTGCGTTTCAGGCTCTGAGGAAAAAGCTTGCATAGGCATGAAGGCACAAGTGGTTTAATTAAATCTGCACATGTATGAGGCTACAAGTGATTAAGGTTTGTAAAAGTATGAGGGTCCAAGTACCTAAATAATCGGGTCCCAGGTACGAAAAGCCATGCAGCTTTTAGCGTCGGGGACCTAAACCCCCATCAATCGGGTACTTAGACCTTCTAGGCTAGGAATAAAAATAGGTGTAGAGAGAGGGAGAGGGAGCGAAAGACAGAGGTATACAGAGGTATTTACATCGGGTTTTTTTGGGGTTTATAGTTTACATAATTGATACGTGTGAGACTACATGGGGTGCCCATCCCGGGTTTTGAAATTTGAGCATGGGTTTGCTTGAAGCACAGGGGGTGCTTAGAAAGCAGCTTCACCATGGAGAATATGGAGTGATTCTATGGCTGTTAGGGTGTCATTAACAATATTATTTACAAGATGGCATCCACCCACCGTAGCCCTAAACCTGAGATCCTAAACCTCCTCGCGACAACTCACGGCTTCTAAGCCCTAAGCCATAAACCCTAAATCCTAAACCCTAAACCTTAAACCCTATAGCCGACCAGGAGACAGACGCACCGGATGATGCCGCAGATGGCCTGACTTCGGACCGCTGAGGGATTTTGCTTGTCGCTGTTACGGCTTGGGGGTTGGGGTTTAGGGTTTAGGATTTTGGATTTAGGGTCGATTTAAAATAACGTGGACCCCCAGAAAAGGACCCTACATAGATTATTGTCCTTCTAACAGCGGGCTATGATAAGGTTCCATGTTCGCTTGGGAGAGAGTAGGCGGTAAGGGTTGACCCCTCAAGTCCTAAGCCCAAAAACCCAAACCCTTTTCTACCTCTACATAGCCTCTATAGAGCCCCTTCAACGCTAAAGGTTGGGAGTCTCCCAAATCGGTGGGCATAGCTAAGATCCACTTGTTGCTTTACACAGGGGCTCCTATGTAGTTCCTTTGTGGTTTCTTTTTTGGTAAGGGCTCATAATAGTTTACGCCAAAACCCACCTAAACCCTAAACCCAATAGGAGGGTCTGGGTATACAGGGGCCTCGACTTCGACAGACAACATTATAGGATTTTCCTTAATTCTAGTAGCTTATTCTCAGTAGCTTAGCAGCAACCCAGACGTAACTTCGAATCCTAACACCTTAAATCCTATAGACAACCCTAACACCAAACCCTACATCAGAATCATATACAGCCTTTGCAGTGACGGACTGTTCACGCGAGGAGGCGTGGGATCATCCCGATGGCGGGTGCAAATCTCAGTTTTAAGATACGAAATGTAGCCTTCCAGATATGGCAAGCTTAAGCATGGACCCCGATGTTCCATCATCTCCCAAAGAATAACTTCTGAGGGTTTTGAGCCTTTTAAAAGGTTGCTTGCGCGTATGTCCGTGACACCCCTCCTCGGAGTCTTATGGAGACTTAACAAATATACTTCTAACATCTCAGAACCCCATAAACCATGTAATAATCCCAGATATTTCTCTTATGAATCTTCTTACTCAGTCTTCCTGACCCTAAACACTAAACCCTAGACCTTATAAGCCCTAACCACTAAGTTCCCCTGACCCTCCAAGCACTTAGCACTGTGCGGGAGCAGCAGGCCAGGAGCGAGCTTGCGGTTTAGGGGGTATAGTCCCCCTTAAGTAGATAGACTATGAGGGTATATTATTGGGGTTATACTGGGATAATGGAAAAGGAAATGGAAACTACCATTTAGGGTTTAGGGTCCCTCTTAAGTAGATAGAATGTGGGGGTAATATAGGGATAATGGAAAAGAAAATAGAAACTAGTATTTAGGGTCTAGGGTTTAGGGTCCCTCTTAAGCAGGTAGACCCTGGCTTTGGGTATATGATAATAAGATCCCCATATACCCCATATTCGATCTACGTAAGGGGGACTACAAGTACTTCGATCCTAGAGGTTTAGGGTTTTGGGTATTGGGGTCCAACAGTGGATGAACAACATCCTGCATGACCCTAAGTACGCTGTAGCTCCAAAAATTCGAGGGTTCAGGTATAGACGGTCATGCAGCATCCTATCCATCAGCAGAAGTACCTAACGAACGGGGCTTGAGGTGCCAAACAGGGTAGTCTGAATGGTTTTTTTGGAAGCTGGAGCCCTGGCACTCAGTCACTTCAAACTTTAGGGTGAGGGTGATATGGCCAGGGTTTAGGGTTTAGGGTTTAGGGTGCATAGGATTACAGCAGTAGAGCCTGTTGTAAACTATTTAGTGTACTGGTGCCTACAGCCATGACTCACGAACATTCCAATATATATGAGCTACAGTCAATATTAGCTTTCTTAAGGGACCCTTAACAGTGGACGTAATGGGAGTCCCTTTTGTTGTTTAGTTTAGTATCGTCCCTAATATATAGTCCCGAATAAGAAGCCCATGTCCATTAAGATATGTAGGACATATTGACTGTAGCCTATGTCTCCTTTGGGTGATTATACTACAAGGCCAAGTTGCTTTGTGTTGGCGTTAGTTAGCTAAAACAGGTGAATTTTTGGGTTGCTGTTAGGGCATTTAAATTAAGTTGCCATAATGGGTATGCATTGTAAATAATAAGGTTTCCCCAATATGGTAACTTAGATTAAGTTCCGTAACAGCAACACAGGCGAGCTAAGACAAGTGCAATTCGAGAGGATGCCGTGTCTGAAGACCCCTGCGGCCCTAGGCGAGCCCGTAAGACCTGCCGATTGGAACAACAACCCTGAGCCGCCTTAAACACGGGTCAGGGTTCAGGGTTTAGGGTTGATCCCCACACCCCTCGGGGCTTTGTGTATCAGATAATTACCAGCTCAAAGCAAGGGCCTTGTACTGTACTGGGCTGGGATACTTGCAACAACCAGTCAAGCGTAGTCAATCGTAGGCTATTGCTGCAAACATGATGCTGGTTGTGATTGCGGATATTCTTGGTATTTCAGAAGGCCGCCGGCGGGGGCATAGTGACGGTGACCCTTTCGTTTCATTCCCATTGCCAGAACCCACCGTCGCCTGGGTGCTGCAGATGGCCTGCCAGAGCTGAACGAGTCTTCGGAAAACCCGGCAAACAAGGCCGCCAGCAGCGTGTTAGAGCGCAGCAGCTGGAAGTGGTCCGCGAATGCTAGGTGCGACCACGTGTCAGAGAACAGGTGCGGTCCAATGCGGCACAGCAGAACGCAAATCGCAAAGCGCAGTGGCAGCATGTTCGTGGCATGCACCGCTCCGGGCGGTTGCGGGTTTGCTGTGTACCGTGCGGCCATGCCAAATCATTGCTGCGGCCGAACACAGTACACGCAGAAGTCTCCCACGGGATTGCATTTTTTCCTGGCAGAGCTTTGGGACTCCCTAGCCGAAGCTGACCAAGCTCGACATATGGAGCAGCGAGTCTTTGTTCGCAGCAGATGTCTGTTGGTGCAACGGAACCTTAGCTATCCCTTTTGGTAAGTTGCTACCTTTCAGGTCCCCATGACAATAAATCCAAACCTTAAAGTCTCCCTGCCTACTTCCTACGACCCCAGGGCCTTCCAAGCAACTCTATAAACCCTAATCCCTAAACCCTAATCAACAAATCTGAAATCCTAACCCGAAACCTTTAAACCCCAATCCCGAAAACTCTAATTCCTAACCACTCAACCCTACATACCTTTATATGCCCCTATATACCCTCATAGAACCCTATATATAATCCCCAGAAGCCCAGGTAGCCACACAGTAGGTCCTTGGGTTACAGATAGTATAAAAGTATATAGGGGCTTAAGGACAGGAACCCAATATGTAGGTAACTGGGCTTCTAGGGCAACCTATATTATACATGCATAATCCATAGACCTTGGGTCATTCCCCCTCCCAGTAACTGTCTTAAAGGGGCCTTATTAAGGGGTTCTTAGAACTCCTATAACCCATTGTGGTAACAGTAACTGTAAGGGGGAATTACCCAATATAAACCTTATATACGGTTCGCTTCCCAGGTTTCAGGTCGAACCTCAGACAGAGCTTGTTGGAGGAGCTCGGCCGTCTGCTAGAGGCACCCACCGTGGCTCCGGGGATATTGGGAGTCTCTCCAGGGTCTAGGGCTTAGCATTTAGGATTTATAGGATTTATAAGATCTATAGGATTTGTAGGATTTATAGGGTTTATAGGATTTATAGGATTTATAGGGTTTGGGATTTAGGGTTTAGCATGTAGGATTGGGGGTTTAGGGTTTAGGGTTGGAGTTTCTGAAATAATGGGGGCCCCTAGGAGCTCCAGGGGTACCCACGGATTCTAAGGGGATTATGGGGGCGGATGTTAGGAATTGTCTAGGGATGATTTTGAGAAATACACTTTTGTTACCCCTGAGATAATGAAATAGGAAAGGATTGGAAAATGCAATGGAAAGGGGGGTGACATAGAGGTTTGTAGGAATTCTATGTATCAATAAGAAAGCGTACGTGTGGCCCCGACCCTGCTACAACCCGGTACGTGTAATATGAGTATGTATCAGGGTAAAAATGTTGGGGGCGGGGCTACCCAAAGCCTTTCAGTATCGGATTTTTGAGATGGGAATAAGGTCTATGGTATGCAGGTTTGGGATTTCGGGGTCTCCAGTTGGGGTTTACATGCCTAGGGTTTGCGAGTCAGTAGAGTTGAGATTGGGAGGATATGCGATTGACAAGCGCAGGGTATGGGGGGTACAGGGTTCAGGGTGCAGGCTGTAGAAGCGGAAGAGAATTGCGCTCTTTGGGGCAATTTCATATCCTGGCTGTCACAGATTATCAGCTCTAGGACGAGTGGTGCTTCCGAGATCACAGTGAGGACTTTATGCTGGATGCTGGATCAATCTAGCATTTTGTGGGGCGACATAGGAGGCACGTGGATTTTTTTCCGGAAGCTTTTAGTTAAACTTTGAACCAGAACCCCCCAAACGTGCGCAGGCTAAGGACTGGCAAAAAACAGACCTTAAGAATCAACGAAGCACGGGCTGAAGTAAAAGTCCCTGCCCCTGGACTCACATGGAAGCCCGCACAGGCACATAAAAAAGACAGCGGTAGTCATTGTAGTGGGTTCTTCTTGCCCTCCATGCTTGTCTAGGCAAAGGGTGTTTATGTGTTACCAATGCACTTCCATTATGCTGCTTGCTCTGCCTGCCACTTATTTAGACGTCATCAAGCCCAAATATGGTACCAGCATATCATGAGGAAACTTTTATGACAAGGGATGGGGTCTCCCACCAAAAAAAGCGTCGCCGTCGGGTAAACATCCAAAAAGGGGGCTTAGATTCCTAGTGGCCCGGAGGTAGGACAGACCATGGGCTTATAGTCCCCCTTAAGCAGATGGAATATGGGGCTTGTGGGGATCTTATCATAATATACCCAAAGCCATATATTCTATCTACCTAAGGGGGACTATAGGGTGTGGGGTTTGATCTTGTAGGGCCTTGAAGGGGGTCCTCCTTAGGGAGTCTGTCCTATTTGAGAGGCAATGGGATATTGCCCTAGATCCCTACAGAAAAGTTTTTCGTGGCCCGAAAATTGGCCTACCACCACTTCCCTGAACCCTGAATCCTGCCACCAATTACAAAAAAATGAACTCCTCCATGGCACTCGAAGACAGGCGCGCCGCCTCCGTCTCGACCTTAGCCAGGGGCAGGGGATATGGGTAGTTCCCAAAATTAGTTGCACCTTTTGGGGTCCCGTATGGTAAGGATTAGAGTATTTTGGAGTCTATATTGGGGTTCCATTATTTTGGGAAACTACCATATATCGACTTCGGTTCCTCTTGCAAAGCTCCCTACCCTAAACGGTCCAGGCAGCCAGTTCTGTCGTTGTAACTATCCATCAAGGAAGCGCCGGCTTGTTCGGGTACGTACCAGGGACTTCTGATTGTGAAGTGCCGCGAATCCAGGATGCTTACCACCTTCGACCCGATAGCGTATTCCTTTGAACCTCCAAGTCTGCAACGTCATGATGCGGTAGAGGTGTAAGGGCGATTTTGGGCAAAGTTCTTTGGGCTACTATTTGGGTGGCTTGATATGGGAGGGTATTGTTGTGGCACAAGACGCATGTTTCATGTCTGGAGTTGGGTTTAGGGATTAGGGTTTAGGGTTTAGGGGTCCAGGTAGGCCCGGAATGAAATGGAAGCTGAGCTTACATTTAGGATTTAGATGGATTTAGGGTTGGGAGTTTATAGAGACCAAAGCAGCTTACTTAGAGGATAAAGGAGGCTTCCTAAGTAGGTTATTCAGCTAGGTTCCCCCTTAATCAACCCTAATTAAGCCTAATAATGGGGAAACCTAGGGAGGTAGTAGAGGGGGGGATAGTAGGGACCCGATGAGTTATTGATGGGGAAGCTCCCCGGCAAAATTTCAGATTCTGTAGTCTCAATCCAAACCTTGCCAGTGGTAAATATGGAGGCTTCTCCGAGGTATGGTAGATGGTAGAGAGAAGGAAAACCTTAAGCCCCAACATTTAAATCATGCACCCTAAGCCCGAAGCCCTAGGTACTCCAAGTCCTAGGGATGACGGTAGTTTAGGGGAAAGTAGGTCATGGAGGATCTTCTCCCTCGACATTAAACTCCAAGCCTTAGACCCGAAACCTACCCCTTAAAACCTATATAGCCTGAACCGAAGCCCCAGGGTTCGTATAAGGAAGGATTCCGAAACCTGATGCCGAGACTGTCTGTTTGAAGAAATTCCATACGCTCGCAACATGAACCCCCCTTAGAAACTTGCTAGACGACCCAAATACGTATGGTGGTGGCCTTTATGGTTAGGATTTGGATTTGGGGTCAAAGTCTTCAATTAAGGAGTATTTGAAAATTTGGGAGGTTTAGGCTGTTTAGGTAAGCCTCAACACGAAAACCCTGGACTGCATGCTGATTTCCAACAAGTTCCCCTCGGTAGGATCTTTGCTACCCTGCAAGCCCCCTTATTAAGCCAAGCCCATAAAGGCTATATAAACCTCTATAACGCTCCCTCTTGCTCCTTCTGAAGCCTAAAAAGTCTTCCTAAAACCCTTTCAAGTCTTGAAAGTCCAATCTACTGCTGAGGCCGCGCAAAGTGGCACCTGCCGGCATTGATTGGCAGGGAGCCGAGAAGTTGCCTGAGAGTTGATTTGGGTTAAGGGCTTAGTGTTAAGGGTGTAGACTTCCTGCTTCAGGGTTTAGGGTTTGGGATTTAGGATTTAGGGATCAGGGATCAGGGTTAGGGTGTATAAGGATCAGGGTTTGGGGTGTGGGGTGGCTTATACAGAGAAAGTCCCAAGTTGGCACAATCTTAGGCTATCAAATTGTTAATACCATCGCCAATCTTGGCATGTAATCTTATGTTTAGCAAATTCTGAGATGCATACACAAGTACCCCACAGAAGGGGAAGGGGTATAACTATAACTGTATAGGTACCTGGAGGTTTCATGCTGATTTAACAAAAAAACCTACATGAACCTCGACCTTGCTTACGCCTATTCCCTAAAACTAGCCCTGTGAGAGGCAATCCTAATAGATGGTCTCTAGAGCCTACAGGGTACCCTGCTCTTCGGAAACCACCGAAGGTTTAGTGTTTACCTGAACCCCAAACCCTTAACCCCAAACCCTAAACCCCGAATCTCAAACCCCAAACCCTAAGCGTTTTGGGGTGTACTGCTTGGGTCTTCAGGTTCAGGATTTCGGTCTTAAGTGGGGGGTTAAGGGCTTAGGGTTTACCTAGAAAGCCGAGTTACCCATAATAATGGGCTACTATAACCCAAAGTAATAGGAAATGAGGGTAAAGTTGCCTGTAATTATTGGTAACTGGCTTTCCAGGTAGGGCTCAGGGCCGCCTACTTCTTGCTGAGCCACATCTTCTGTAAACCCCGATACCCTCCCGGAAACTAACATGGAACCCCAAAAAGGGCCCAATACAGACTACAGTCCTTCTACAAGGGCACTATATGGGTTTCCATGTTAGTTTGGGGGAGTGTACCTACCCAATTCGTCAGGATCTTCTCCATAGTTCAGCGACAGTCCAAACTCCTTAGAGGGGATATGTAGGGGATCGTATAAAGGAGTAATGAAGGGTTTATTTAGGGGGATACTGAGAGTTTAAACCCTAAACCGTAAATCCTAAACCCTGATCCTGAAACCCTGTCATAGGGGCTATTCAGGGGATACTAGGAGTTTAGGCTATAGCTCATTTCGCGATGATCTTTCGGGTTCCCATAGGACTCCATGGACCCTAAGCCCTCAGCCCCAAATCCCAAACCCTAAACCCCAAACCCACCATGGCCCCTACGGTTTGAATTCACTTGTCAGCTGCAAGGTCTTCTCCATACGCCCGGTGGGGACCTTGGGATGCGCAAGGGGTTTAGGGTTTAGGGTTGAGAGGTTTTGGGTTAAGGGTTTTAGGGTTTGGGCTCATGGGTTAAGGATATATAAGTTTACGGTTTAGGGTTGTGGTTTTTAGGCTGTAGGGTTGAGGGTCCAAGCAGTTATCAATAAGAGAGCTCTCTCTCTCTCTCTCTCTCTCAAAATATGTACATATACGCATATATATATATATATATGTCAACCTAGGAAAGTTAGCTACCCAACTCCTACAAACTACGACCCTAATGCAGTCACGGCCCTCAATTGAAGAGCACGTCACTGGACAGGACTTGATGCCGTGTGGCCGTGCCGATACTTTTGTTGTGGCACGTCTTCAAAATCGACTTTTCTTGAGTGCAGAGTCTCATGCCTGTGTAGAACGTAAACTACTTAAGATGGATGCAATCATGTTTCTGCAGTACAAATGCCTTGCATGTGCCCAAACTACACCCAGCAAAGGATGAACCCAAACTTTCATGAGCACCTATGTGGTCTAATCCGGTGAAGGCGTTTAAGGTGCCGGCCAGCAATCAACTTGTAGCGTGATGCCATGCGCATTCGCACACATACACACACACACACCGAAAAAGAAAAAAAAACACGTGCGAATTACCAATAGCATCCTTCGCCAACCAACACTGAGCTAATTCTACTTGAAGGCCCCAGAGACTTTGTAATCAGGTCATAAATGGGTTATAAGTCCTGCAATTGGGGTTTCGTCCGCTTGTAGCCCTTGGTAATGTACTTGTTAAGTTTCCTGGGCATCTAAGTAGGATGGGAGTTCTGGAGACTGATAGCCTGAATCCAACTCCTAAATCCTAAACCCTAAACTCTCAACCCTAAACCCTACACCCTGTGCTATTCCTGTTAAAGGGGCCCACTGCCCCACCCATAGAACAGCATCCAACAGCTCGAGGCGTCCTGAACGTCGACCAGGCCAGTCATTTCGAGAGTTCGGCAGAGCCCAGGGTTCAAGGACCTGGAATTTTTCAGGTTTAGAGTTTAGGCTTTGGGGTTTAGGGTCTAGGGTTTAGGGTCATGGGGACTTAGTCAGTAGGTTAATAATGGGGAGTTACTATATGGGTTATAGGGCTTATTAACCTACCTACTAAGTCCCCTGGACCCTCCAAGCAAGGGGTCAGGGTGGGTAAAATTCAGTGAAACACAAACCCCCGAAAGAGAGTCAACCATGTTCGTTAGCACTCTACATACCCAAAACATCCCTAAACCCTAAATCGCATGTTACCTTCCGTTTTCTTTTTCTTTGCCTTATATGACTCTAAATGGGGGGCCCAGAACGAGTTTTACCTCGGTCCCTAGCTTGAGAGCATGTAGCCATCATCATGGTGGACATCAAGTTTAGGGGCTTAGGCTAATCCCTAAACCGCGTGACCCTAAACCCTAAACGGTGATGGAGTGGGGAATGGAAAAAAGACGGTTGAAATTACTATTTGGAGTCCAGGGCTTAGGGCTTAGGTGTAGAGATTGGAGAATCCATGCTGGGGTTACATGAATTCCGAGTCCCTGTTTGGGGGTACCTAAAATGAGTACTGTTTAATGAAATATTCAGGCTTATATTGGCGCCTCCTAATCATTGAAATCCACACATGAATTTCCCCCAGGTCCCCTTTGTTGAGGACGCAAAGGCAAAAGAAGTGGAGAAGTGTGGGACAGCGTATGCTTTGAACATGAGAGGGCTATAAAGGAAGAATACACTTGATTTCTCCGGCTTCTTCATTGCAACATGGGTTGCTTTGTGCAAGTTGCGCTATAGTCCCCGTTAAGTAGATAGAATATGGGGTAAATGGGGATGTTAGTATAATATACCCAAAACCATATTCTATCTACTGAAGGGGGACTATATGATAAACAACCTCCAGCAGTGCATCCAGGTGCCTCTGAGTTCCAAGTTCCAGCAAACTCTAGCTCCAACCCTAGATCTTGGTTTAGGGTTTAGGGTTTAGGGTTCCCCCCCCAGTAACAGTCGATATTAGGGGTCCTATTAAGGGGTATATATAGCCATATTATAAGTATTATCCAACTGTTACTGAGGGGGGGCAGTACCCAACCTAGATCCCTAAACCCAACCTGACCCTACCAACCCAACTACCTACAGCTTAGTGGTGACTAGTCCTAAGTTGATCTAGCCCAGAAAGCTGTGGGTAAGTGGCGTCACCGGTAATTCCTAAGCCCCTGAACTTATCATCCCTTAAAACCCCAAACACCTACCTGATGATCCAGTTGACTATCTAAGATCACCTCTACACCTTGGTCGAGCTACAACTGAGAACCTCAACTGGTAGTTAGGTATGGTCTCCTGATAATGCCTAATCCTAAACCCCTGAACCCAAAATTCCTAAACCTTTAACCTCTGGAGCCCTAAATCCTAGACCCTCAACCCCCTTGGAGCCCTAATCCACAAACCCCACACGGACACTCACCAAGCCCTCAACCTCCAATCCATAAAGTGTTCATCCGACCAGGCGGGTGGATGGCAAGTCCACGGCCGCCCCCCTCAGCTCGCGACCGCCGGGACCGTTTGGCACCGAGTGCCGTGCTCAAATGATACAGGGCACCGGTAACATCCCAAAACAGGTCCGTAGAGTAATCAGGATTAACAAGGTCAAAGCACTGCTGTCATGCCAGGTACTTATTTGGCTCACGAGAAGGTTTAGGGGGTCCTTCCTACTTCAGTGATGTAAAAGGCGGAAGAATTGCTGGACAATAAGTGACATGATTTACGGGCTAGGGTCCAGGGTCGTAATCCGCTACAATGTAGTCAGAGGCACCAATGAGCATTGTTTGTTCTCTCTCTCTCTCTCTCTCACACACACACACACACCCCACCTTCAACTGTAAACCGTAAGCGTAGGAGTTAATGCCAGCAGTCCTGCTGACAATCCATGAACTGAACGCAAAGAGTCTTGATCCCTTCCCAGCAAGCAGTGAACCCCCCAACCCCTGCTAAGCATCCCCTCAATATAGTACCACTATAATTATGACAGGGGGACATTGGGGGTGGGGACAGTGTTACTAGGGAGAGAGATTTACAGAAGACCTGGCAAGATGAGTTTTCAATTTGCAGGGTTGGTGAGCGGAGAACACATGCGGTGGTTTGTCAAAAAAGGTTCCCTTCTTGGGCTCGTGGCATAATACGGCCCCGAGTATTTAGGTTACCCCAAAAAAGAAGCATACTTTGAGCAACCCTCTATGTCTCAGTTCCTGACCTACTGTAGCGCAGGTAAAGCCCAGTGTGCTGCCTCAGTATTCGGAAAAGGGCCTCTGGATGGCGTCTTGAACTGGTAACTTCTGGACCATAAGCGTGATTTTTCAAACTTTCCTCTGCATATATGCTAAGAAGTGTCGAGTTCAGCTGTGCTGCTGCTGGTGAGGAACTCAACAGTAGATTACCAGAATATGGCTATGGGCCCCTTTGGAGATATAGGGATTATGTAGGGGTATGCTACCACAATCGAGAATCAGACGGAAAAGGAAACTGGCAGCGAATTCAAGACTTTGCTTACATGCAGGGGATAATGGATCTCAGGTACTGACAATGAGTTACTATTATTGTTATTATTACTATTATTACTATTATTGTTATTACTATTACTATTAGTAGTATTATGAGTTCTGAGTTGCCAAAATACGGATATATCATGAAGGACAGTCAACTCACGGTCCCTAACAGCTGTCTGGCGCGATGGTACGTAAAGCGCGTACCTAAATTCGCTACTTGTCAACCTAGATTCCCGTCGAACGCCGTTAGCTGATTGAACTCTCTAACCCCAGCGACACATGACTCTGAACTTTGAGCCCAAAATCTTAAATCCTTTGAAGCAGTCAACATCACCACATCGCCTGAACCCCAAACCCTAAACCCTACATTACATAAGACCAAACAGTGAAGACCTCCTTCCCCAAACAACCAGGCGGCTACGGCTACGACAGGGTGGGTGGCCCTCGGATGCACGGAAGGCATGCGCAAAGTGATTGATGTTTACGGCCACGAACTGGGCTGTTAAGGAACTTCAATTAGATTACCATGGTGTACATGGTAAACAATAGGGTTTCCTTGTTATGGTACGTGGAGTTTAAGTTCCTTTGCAGCAGGTGAACCTCATGGTTTTTGGGGTGGATGCAAGCTATACCAAGTTGATGGCACTGTGAGCACTTGTAATACCTAAGCCGTAAATCCTACACGCTAAGCCTTAAAATCCGACTGAACTGCAAAGTACAAACTAAGGCACAACCTAAGAGACGGCTGGGTAGTATCCAATGGCCTCTTATGATTGCCATGAAAGATGCCACCTGTGTTTCGTGGTATGCCTACCTAGGTTAAATGGAAAGATACTTGGAGAGTCATAGGAACTTAGTAAGTAAGTTAATAACCCCTATAACTCATATAGTAACCCTAGTCCCCATTATTAACCCTAAACCCTGCTGGCTTCAGGGATCGAGCCTATGGCACAGGGGGGGGGTGTACTGACAAGAGGGATTGGGTGCACCATCATTGAGGGCTTAGGGTTTAGAGTTTAATTCGGTTCAGGGTTTAGAGGTTTTCGTGGTTTAGGGTTTAGAGTTCAGGGCTTATTTACGGTTTAGGGTTTGCAGTCAGGTCACTCCATAGGCGCCCGTTGCCAACAATTATCATTTATTGGATGTCTCGAGTGGAATTTTGCAGTTTACCCTTTTAGGACCGGGCGGGTTAACCTCGGAACCATATGCCAAGTTGGGTTACGCTGCGTCTTCAATAGACGCTTGCAAATGATTGATGCCCAGTCGATCATGAACCGAGCGTTGTGAGAATTGGGAGTAACCCGACAGGATCCAACTCAAAAGTTGGCATCCAAAGCAGGAGGTAAATGTTCTTGTCTCACATGGGTTCTTCTCCAATTTGCTGACTCACCCTCACCCTTCACGTACTGTGCTCGACACCCATGGCCTACAAGCCTTCAGCATGCATGGGGGCGCACCAGTAGGACGATGCTGGGTTACGTGATGTAGGTGATGACCTAGGTGTTGTACATGTGTTTGCTCTAGAACTACCCATGAACCTTCAAGGAAGCCGTCAATGCATGTTTGCGTACAGAAACCGTTTGGACCTAAACATCCATTTCACTGGGTTGCTCTTCAGGAGGTTCAACCAAGTTACCAGAAAGTGGACACATAGTCAGTAAATACTGATCCTAACCCCTGAACCCAATTGTGCCAGGAACCTACGGCAACCCCGCCTACATAAGGCTTAGTAGCAGTTACCCCCTCATTAATTGGTAGGTACAACCCATAAAGCTGTGGGTAATTGGGGCTACAGGTGGTAAGTGGTTCTATCACCAACTTGTCTGAGGGTCCTCAGTTCGACTTGGAGGGTTAGTGGGACTTAGTAATAATGGAAAAGAAAATGGAAACTACGGTATTATCTGGCATATGTTTTTACTGCATATAGGAATTAGTAATCTACTTACTAAGCCCCCTTGTCTCTTGACCCTTCAAGTAAACCCTGTGTTGTTGCAGGCGCCCCGTATCCTCGGATACAGTGCTGGTCTCAGTCATGCAGCTACTGCAGATGAGGTTGGTTCAGCCCCCCTTGTTAAGGTGTTGGGTTTAGGGTTTAGGGTCTGCAGGGTTGAAACTAGGGTTTGGGGTTTAGGGAAATGAAATGAAAAACTGGGGTTGTGCATGCATTCAAGGAACTTGAAAGAAGTTGCCATCACAAGGAACCCCATTTTGATCCACTGTACAGTCATATTATGGTACCTTAGGGCAAGTTCCTGTACAGCAGCCCACCGTAGAGCCCACAGAAAAAGGGGTGTACCCTTACCTGAAGCCCTTAAGTAGATAGAATATGGGGTATATGGGGATCTTATTGTAATATATCCAACGCCATATTCTATCTACTTTGGGGGGACTATAGCTGAAGCCCTTACCCTAATCCTGCGGTAGTCATGCAGAGGAAGAGAAACTGAGGTTGATATTTGGCCTTGACGGTTCTGTTTGCCTTCTCAGGGACTGGTTTGGGTTTAGGGTCAAAGTTTTTAGGGCTTAGGGCCCTAAACCCTTAAACCCTACACCCTAAACCCTAAACCTAACTACGAGTTGCAGAACTAGTGCTATTCCCACAGCCATTCTGTGGTTTATTTTGCTTCGACCCGTCGTGGTGCTTGCGTGAGTTTGTGGGCTTTGAGTTTAGGCTTCAGGATTTAGGGTTTAGGGTTTAGGGATGGTCAGCTTCGACATAAGAGTTTCATTGCGTACGGGTTTCAGTGGATGTGCTCAACGCAGACGTCAATTGAGCATGCATCTCTCTCGTGCGTTTGAATTTGTTTTCTTATCTGCGCCGGGTATAAGAGATGCATCACTTCGTTGTATCTTACAGCCAGCTAGTCTAGCCTTTCTACTGCCGCCAAAATGGAAAGATACCACAGCTGAGGTACAAAGCCCTTTTTAAAGGTATACAGTCTACCCTGGGTAGATGTTGCGTGGATTCCCTTCAAATGCAGGCTTGTCGATAAACAGTCTGTACAGTCCTCAACACGGACTCCTTTTAAAGTTTACTCCACTGTGGAAGCCTCAATACTTAGCACCTTTTTCCTTGTAAAACCATTCTATAAATCGTAGAATTACAACGTCCCGAAAGGCTGCTCTGATTCTTCAGACCCCTACAGTGGTTGGAGATTCAGGGAGGCTTGGTAAGTAGGTTAGTAAGGGGAATAACTGGGGACATGACGTGTGTTACAGGGTTTATTTACCTACTTCCTATGCCCCTCCGACCCTCCAAGTACCGCATTTTTTTGCTTCAGGCGCCCTTTGCTAGAAGACTCTACAGTCCCTGGGGCCCGGACCTTCGAGTTCTGGCTCTTTCAGGGCTTCGGGTTTGGGGCTGCTTAGGTTGTAGGTTTCAGGATTTCCGGTTTAGATTTTAGGGCTGAAGTTGTTGGGGTTCATACGGTGGAAAGAGGAAATCTTGCTTCACCTCTATGCTAACAAACATGACGCGCGACCATGGGTACCCCACGCACCCCTTTTAACCTTGTGACAAAGACAGGTGAAACATATTTTTCTGGGGATACTATGGTACCCCATATAGAATAAGATTATCTTCTCTTTTAGGAATAGTATTGTATATAAGGAATATAACCCTGCCGGGTTCAACCACAACAAAAAAAAACACTGCTCAGGTGGATGTTTAGGGTTTCAGGTTCAGGGTTTAGGGGTTGGTCCGTGGTCCTGGCTTTTTTGGCTAGCAAAATAAGAAGGAGGGTGCGAGATCTTGGATTTAAAGAGCCGTTTAAGTGGTTCAATATGTCCTCTGTGAACAGTGCGGTTCAGGGAAGCCGGAGGATGATGGGGGCTCGGGTGTAGGGTTTAGGGTCTAGGCTTTAGGGATTAGGGTTTGTAAGGCTTGGGGTTTAAGGTATTGTAGGGGGTCTAGGGTTTAGGGTTTAGGGTCTAGGGCAAGAAAGTGGAACATTAAGTAGAAGGGGACTTGGTAGCTTAATGGTGGGGATAAGAAGGGTATTCAAGTCTTCCTGACCTTCCCTGTGGGATTTCCAGGTTTAGGGTGCGGTGTGGTTAGGGCATTCAAGAGCTTTCAGCTGCAGATGCACCACATGTTTTGGATACGAGTTTTCCTGGGATTCGGATACCGCAAGATCTGATGGTTTCTCAGCATCATATATATATATATGTACTTGTTTCGATGTTTTTGGGCTTCATAACATGGGGACCCACGAAGAGGACCACGCCAGTCAAGAACGGTCGAGGATTTGCGGGTGAGTATGAATATCCTCGAAAGTAAAACACACCTCCACCGCTAAAATAACAGGCGTTTGTCTTACATGTGCTGGTACCATGATGGGAAATTGTTATGTTGTTTTAAGGGGGTGGGGGTTTCTGAAATCGACAACCTAAACCCACAGTCCCAAAACATGCAGCCACAACTTGAAACGGCTCTAAACTTTGAAAAAAAGCGCTCAATTGGAGCCCCAGACTCAATGGCTTTAAGGTGGAAACCGCGCTTTAGGGTTTAGGGTTCAAGGTACTGTCCACCCTCAACCCTCAACCCTAAACTACTAATCCTCGACCCTTAAACGTAAGCCCCTAAACCCTAAGGCCTCTGCAGATTTCGATTCTCAAAGCCTTCGAGTTTATTTGGGTTTAGGGTTTAAGGCTCAAGGATGGATGGGCATTACAGAGAAATTGCAGGGGTCAACTTCAAGAATTCAGTAGGAATGATAGTCATAGCGTCCTACTCTTGGAAGTACTGCATCCGGTTTAGGGGTTTGGTTGGCCTTATAGAGCAGGTTGTGCAGGGTTTTCCAGCCATATGAACCAGCGAGGTATAATGAGTGGCAAGTTGTCAAGTCATGGTGAATGTCTGCCCAGGACCCCAGTCCGAAGAGACCTCACAAGCATTGTCCTGATCTACTTTCCCCAACGTAAACATGGAACCTCTTGTAGCCCCCTTTGAAGGGACAGCTGTTTTTTTCTAGGGACCTTGTTAGGGGGTCCTTGTTACTTTGTGAGAGGATGCAAGTCCTGAAGGCTAAACCCTGAACCCGATGCATCCCCATATGAGCTATGGTCTAAAGTCCCTAAAGGGGGCCTCTGTAGGGGATTATTTTGGAGAGTAGTATGGGGGTTACTTTTGGGGGGATACTAGGATTTAGACTATAGCTCACATGTCCCTTCAGCCCACCTAAACCCTAAACCCTAAACCGCCCATGTAATCCCAAACAAAGCCGTCTCATAGGCCACTCACGGGGAGCTTACTCCAACGCCACTTCTGGGGAACTCTTTGAAGAGTATGAGGCCAGTGGGTCCAGGGTTAAGGGTTTTCTGTAGGGTTCATTTTTCTTAGCAATAGAATTTTGGTGGTAACTCAACCCCTAAACCCAATCAGTATATATATATACATGTAGTTATATATGTACACATACATATTTATGTCTGTACATATGTATGTATATGTGTATATATGTACACACCTATACTTATTTGAGAGTTCGATCGTAGCCGTTGGGTCCGAGATTTGGGGATTGCTTCAGGGCAACCATCATCCCCACATTAGTTCATTCAGGGCTTTGGGTGCAGAGACTGGATGAACCTTAACTACTAGGCTTTAGCGTTCAGGGTTTCAAGGCTTACCCAGAACCTCCTGTGATAACAATAAAAGGAGCCCTTGCGTAGGGCTGGGGGGTGCAACTCTATGAGCCAAGATGGGTGATTGACCGACTGCGAGTTCATCTAGTTCTCTTGATCTCCAATGGATCGTTCACCAAGTTGCAACTTAGAAACGAAGGACCAACTCGTTATACACCCCCCACGGATTTCGGGCTTCCATGTCAGGGAGGCTTAACACGATCTAGGGGGCTTGGGTGTGTCGGGCTAAGTGCTTGGAATGTAGTAAAGGAACCCAGCCACAGCCAAATTGAGCTATCACAATGTTGAACAGCAATCTAGGTGTTTGAGGCCTGTCGTTACAGATTTGGGTGTGGCCTGCAGCTTAGGGTTCAGGGTTTAGGGTAGACTTCTGGAGGGGGATCCATTTTCTTGACCCTTACAACTGACGCTTGCGGCCGTCCTTCTCCTTGGGGCAGCGGTTTGTGCTAGCTTGTTTAGCGTTCAGGGCCTAAACTCAAATCCTACCCTCAACCCCAAACGCTACAACCTAAACCCTAAAACCCGACACCCTAAACCGAAACCCTGAACCCTAAACCTTTTAGGGCTTATGACATATGCCTCAGCAGCAAGGAACCATGAGAAAGCTCATCAGAGTGAGGAGAGACTCAGCCGGCGGTCGCAAGAGCAGCACGAAGAGCAAAGGCAGAAGCGGTTTAGGGTTCAGGGCCTCTGCCAGATCACTTCCCCGTATCTACCCGCAGAAACATGCAGTCTCATCATCGAGATGCTGCCAAAGGGATCAGGAGTTTCAAGGTTTTCTCTTCAACAGTACGCCGTACATTGCCTCGAGAGCTGAGGCTCTTTCGATTGCCTGTGCCAATTCTCACCCAACATGGCGATGCGTATGGAGAACGCGCCTGAAATTGCTTTGTTTCGTTCTCGAGTTAAACATAAGCTAGCCAGAATGATGCAGGAAATCGACTGGAGATTTGCGGTGAGTCTTTCTTCATACATGTAGCCTTTTGTTGTGCCCTGTGGTTGCACGAATGGGGAGGATGTCTCGAATTCTAAGGTACCCTTTGCACCCGTGGCAAACGTGCAGCAGCCGAAGAAGTGCGTTTCCATCCCTCTGTCTTGCATATGGCCATGGAAGCGCACGCCGGCCCTCGCATCCTTGTGCCAGAGGATTTTGCCAGCCCAACAGATCCAGCTTCAAAAGGCAAAATAGCTGGGCGCCCATTCGCCCTCAGTTTGTCCAAAGTGGCGCAGTGGAAGGTTGGAAAGGAGGCCCTAAATCACAAAGCAGTTGATGCGGCTGATGTGCGGATAGATGACATTTCAGCAGACTCGGCGTCGCCTTTCCCTCTCACGGCTGCCAAGTGGATTTACTCCACCTATCAGGCAGCAAAACTTGTTCATTGCTAGGGTACCTCGTTTAAACTCTTAGCCTAATTCACAAAACCCTGAACCGTAAACCCTTAACCCCAAGTCCTAATTCCCCAAACCCTTAACCCTAAACTCTATTCCCAAAACCCTGAACCGAAAACCCTGAACCCTAAACCTCTAACCCCCAACCTCAAAGTCCCCTAAACCCTGGACCATAAAACCGTATCCCCAGACCGAGTTTCGGGTCAATGGCCCACAGGTCAGTCCGCCTCCACGGAGGCCCGGGATGCGAGCGCTGTCGGTGGGGCGCCCAGCTGCAAACGGCTAAGATCATGTAGATTTGGGGGTTTAGGGTTTGGGCTGTGAGGCTTAGGGTTATAGGGTTTGAGGTTTAGGATGTACAGGCTTTAAGGTTTAGGGTTTGTAGGGTTTAAGGCTTTGGATTTTGGGTTCAGGTGGTGTGGGGTTTGAGGTTTAAGGTGTGGGGTTTAGGGCTGGACCATGGGATCATATCCCTAAACTTGAAGCCCTAAACCCAAACAGGGTCAAGACAAGCCCATATTCAAGACGTGGTGCGAAATGTCTTCCAAATAACGGTATTAAGTAGGCACGTGCCCCCACTCCGAACCTCTGACACTGAGGATGGATGACAGCAGCTCCATCATACTGTACTTGAACATGTTTAAAAACTCGGAATCAGCGGGCTATCTCGACACTTTGGAGGACCATATCAATCAGAATCTGTGCTGAGAGTGGCCTGTCATTCCTGTTGACTATATTGTGATAAACAGCTGAACACTTCAGAATTTCTACCAGGGTTTCATGGAAATTTGAGTTAACGACGGCATTGTGTAGGAGTACCAAAAGGAGAGATGCTAAAACCGAAGCCGTACACTTGTCGCTTTGTCAATCTGTGTCCCCAATCATGGCCTACAAGGTTCCTGAAAATAATTTTTGAATTCTGTTACCTAGAATCCTAATATTTAGCTGAAATGTTAATTTCTGCTGGGGTTCTAAATCCCTTAGAGTCCCTGAGTTCCTATACATCCCAAGGCTCTCGAGGGAACCTCCGCCAGTTTTGAGACTCTCGTGGGAGCCACGCGGTTTAGGGTTTAGGGTTTAGGGCATAATTTCCAAAATCCTTCCCTGAAATCCTTACGCAACTGTAGCTGAACACGCCCCATAGCCGTATTGCAATCGTTCAGGCCCCATACATAGACCCCAGTTGCCACTTCATTTTCCATTTGTTCCCCGGAAATGTTTGCGCATCTACTTCTACAGGCTTCAAAGTACGTAGGCCCTAAACCCGAAAGCCTATCCAAGCGCAACAGCATGATTTCAAATCCTCTAAAGGGATCCCTGAAGCCCTCCTTCGATACAAAGTGCGTTAGTGGGAATGCCAGTCATGGAACCTCAAGAATTAATTAGAGTAGTACTAGCATAAGACGATGACCACCGGAGTCCTCATGTTCCTAGTTTTTCCTTTATATTCCTGGGGTTCCCTATTTGAGGTTCCCATTGAAGTCCCGTTGTCCTTGCCCTAAACCCCAAACCCTACACTAAACCCGAGACCCTAAACCCTAAACCCCAAACCCTACACTGAACCCCAGACCCTACGTAAATCCTAAACCCTAAACTGAAAGCCCTAAACTCTAAACTCTAAATCCTCAACCCTAAACTCGAAATCCTCAACCCTAAACCCTATATCCTAAACCCTGAACCTTAAACTCTAAATCCTCAACCCTAAAGCCTAAACCTAAACCCTAAACCTTAAACTCTAAATCCTCAACCCTAAAGCCTAAAACCTAAACCCTAAACCTTAAACTCTAAATCCTCAACCCTAAAGCCTAAAACCTAAAC
>CAJNIZ010008113.1:226478-240448 GCA_905231905.1 Symbiodinium pilosum
GGTAATGAATTTATGAACGGGGTATTTTTTCCGACTCATATGTTTTTGGAAGAAAAAGTATCTGTGTGTCTCGAACTGTTTGACTTTGTGTGAAAAAGCTTGAGCCCTAGACCCTGACATCCACGCTTGTCCATGATGCTATGAAGATTGCGCTTTGTCGTGATGCATTGGCATTTGTATTGTATTGTATCGTCATTTGTTGGGTTTTTGTCCATTTGTGCCTTGATATCATGAGCAGCACCCTGAGAAGCGCCTCGAGCTGTGTAAATTTGTGCCTCCCCTGCTTCTCGTGATGCTGGTGGCGCCTGATGCCGATGCTGATGCAGTGGCTGCGAAAGTTAGGGAATCGAGCACAATCAGATACCATCTTCGTATGAAGCATAAACTATGTCAACTAAAGATCGGAGGTCGTTACCGATAGGATTCCTTGAGCACGTTAAGAGAAAGGCATATCTTTGTGTTCTGGGGGGGAGTATGGTCGCAGGGTGAAATTCAAAGGAAGCAGGGTAAACTTATCAGGTCCAGGCAGATCAAGGCTTGACAGATTGATAGCTGTCTCTGTCTCTCTCTCTCTCTCTCTCTTTCTCTCTCTCTCTCTCTCTCTCTCTCTCTCTTGATTTCATGCTTGTTGGGGCTTGGCCGTTCTTGGTTTTCAAAATGCCATTTGATTCACGGTGCTCGCAACCAGCAATGTGTTTGTGCCGAAGCGGCCTGGCATGGATCTCGAACACGCGTCCATCGACGGATTCGCTGTCCTGTTTTCCCCAGCCCTGCGGTTTTGAGCTGAATCTCTTCAGAAACTGTCTTTTGAAATTCGGCAAGTCCGATTTGCCCCTTGGAGCTGTCTCAAAATGACTTGAGTGAGAAGGACGTTGATCGGCCAGTGCAGCATCGCTGTCTACCTGCCCAACCGGACAAAGCGTCAGCTTTTTCTCAATCAAGCGCCAGAGCTAGCGCTTGCGCTGGTCCGGGATGGATGCACAACATGCCCCAACCAATTCTGTAACCGCACCAGAACAAACCAGATGGTGTGCCATGAAGCTATAGAGTCACGCCCTCAGCAGAACAACAGTCGGCACCGACTCCGCCCTGGACCGGAGCGTCAGGTTGCACTCCCAGTGGCACCCAAGAGAGCGCCCCATGATTAGCACCCTGAAAATCTAGCCTTTGATAGCAAAATTCGTCGATGTCTATATGGGGTGTCGATGTGGGAGGCTCAGAAGTGGACTCCCTACCGTGTATCATCCCTAAGTAGATTCCTCTCTGCCACTTCGTCAGACAGCCTCGAGGTGACTTAGAAATTAGCGGGATGGGTGCGATCCTGACGAAACTTTGAACCATGGACGAATCACTGAATCCATTTTCAAAAGCTGTAGCAAATGGGAGTTACAGGTAAACCCTGAAGGTCTGCAAGGTTGAGGGAAGGGAGCACAAGTTTCTAAGGGTTTAGGGTTTAGGTTTAAGGATTTAGGTGTAGGGATTTAGGGTTAGGTTAAAGGGGTTCGAGTTTAGGGTTTAGATTGTAAAGGGAGGGCTGTTCAGTGGGGTATGGCAGCTGGTAATCCCTGAGTTTCCCAAATCTTCCCCAGCACTTCCCGAGGCTCTTAGGACTCCCCAGGTACTTCCCCAAAACCTAACCCTTTAAACCCAAACCTCGAACTCTGAACTTTAAACCCCAAACCCTAAACCCCAAACCCTAAGCCCTGATCCCTAATACCCAGGCCCCAAGCCCTTGCTAATCCCTAGAACATAATCCCCAAATCCTTAAAGCTCTTCAAGCAACTATCGCAAAGGTCCGTGGCCAGAGCCAGGGCGTTCGTTTTCAGGCCACCACTGCCGAAGCAGTGAAGGATTTGAGGGTTAAAGGCGGTTTAGATTTAGGGTTAAAGTTTTAGGCTATAAGGTTTTGAGGGACTTGGGCGGAGCTTTGAGGGGTTAAATGGTCGGGGACAGGCCGCAAGCATAAGGGTGGCCTATGTTCGACTTCCATCACAAAAGCTTCCTTCGAAGCTTTCTGCTTTAGGCCCAGCTATGCTGATCTGCCCCCCTATGCGTTCAAATCTGGCTGCGTTTCAGGTGCCGGGTCAACCGGGAAGGGATTCTGCGGGGTGTCGTAAGCGGCCATAAAGGAGGGGTGGAGGGGACCAACTGGAGGTAGAAGAAAATCTGATGCGGCTGATGCCGGCCTAGGGATGGCAATGATGCATGTTTTTGGCACCATGATAAGAGGTCCTGCTGGAGTTGTGTGCTGGAGCAATAAATCCCTTCCCCTGAAAATGAAAGACACCCACATCAGCTGACATTATCAAATGTTTTGTCCTTGGGGTGGCATTATATTTGATGGTTTAATGTTATATAGAGCACAGGGTGTTCAATATTCAGGACAATAGTTGAAGGGTCGCAGGAACGTAGTAAGTATGCTCATAGCATCCTTCAACCAAACAATAGCCCAGTTATCCCCCTTGATAATAATCCCCCATCCCTAAACCCTAAACCCTACTTCAGACGGGCGCCTCCCCCCCCCTCCCCCCCACCAAAAAAAGTGCATCAGCCTGACTAGGTTTAAGTTGGTAAGAACAAGCGCAGTTGAAAGCAGGTCGTATCTCATAGTAGGGTTTCGGGTTTAGGTTTTAGGGCTTAGGATTTTAGTTTTACGATTCTAGATACTGTGGTACCGATTATACATTAAGGGGATACTAGGAGTTGAGACCCTAAACCCTAAAGCCCTGAGGTTATTAAGGGGGATACTGGGAGTCTAGACTATGGCCACCAAAAAGAGCGGACTTCCGCGAACTTAGATCTGCAGGGGCCGCAAACCCTAAACCACATGATGGGGGTCTGGGGTTTGTGGTTTAGGGTTTAGGGTTCAGGGTTTAGAGATTAGGGAAGCTTGCGCAAAGTAAGACTGCAAATTGCAGCTGTCTTGGCTTCAGCAGAAGATCCTGAGTATTTACCTTGCTTGTAGCCCAATGGGTAGTCTCTTCTGTTGGCTGTAACTCTGAACCCTAAACCTGAAACCCTAAATCCTACACCCTAAACCCCAAGCATCATCGCCGAACCCTTTTGATTGGACAGGCTGAGATTCTACAAGCAGATCATGGCGGCGGGTGCGCGACTCTGTTGGGGGTTGGAACAGGTTTCATGGCTAGGGTTTCGGGTCTAGGATATAAAGGGATTTAGGATTTAGGGTTTAGGGTTCAGAGATTTGGGATTTGGGTGTTTGGGGTGTAGGGGTTTAATAGGATGTAGGGTCGACGGTTCAGACTCATGGGGCTGACGTCGACATGGCTGGGGGACGAGTACATGGATGCCATCATCAGTGGCCACAAGCGCGAAGGATCCATCCAGTTTACACCCTGGAGCGTCGCACCGCGGACCTCCTGTCAGGGTGTCCTACAGGGCTTGGGTGGCCAACTCTTGGGACAAGTACCCCGACTGCGGCGATACCACAAGTACACCGCCATCAAGCGTGATGGGCATGGATGGGAGTTTGTCACATTATAAGCCGAATTAGCCCTGTTAGTAAGTTAGCTTACTCGCTAAATCGTCCATCATTTGCTGCAACCTCTTTTTCTACATGTCGTTTATATCCAAAATCATGTGCTAACTCTTGAGCTTGAAAACCATAATGGTCACAGCATTATCAGAAGCTATTTACCGTTTTGTTGAGAGTTTATGTTGGCTGCCCCAAGGAAGGGTGAACAACTGAGCAGGGTGTTGAGGGTTTAGAGTTTAGAGGCTTTGAGCATCGAACGTTTAGGGCTAAACCTTACACCCTATACCCTAAACCCTAAAAACCCTAAACTCTAAACGGTTGGGGGTTCAGCTTCTTCTTCTCTGTCGTTACAGGGTTCTGAAGTTGGAAAGGTATGTCCCCCTATGCCAGCGTGCCTCTCAGCTGGGGTCGGTGGCTTGCCTGTACGCCACTGCCTTTTGTCATGTATAGATTCCAGTTCACATGTTCCCATATACGCTCTAAACGCCCCTAAACCCTAAAACCCTAAAGCCCTAAACTCCCTAAAGCCCGAAGCCCCAAAGCCTAAGCCGCTTGCGAGGGACATATCCAGGCTGGCCTACACTTGCAGGATGAACTGATGTCGCCCAACGGGCAGCCATAAGTTATTGGTTTAGGGTTTAGGGCTTAGGGTTTAGGATTTAGGGTTTAGGGCCTAGGGCAAACAAATTAAGCAGCCCGGCGAAGCGTACTCGCAAGGCCCCAAAACCGAAAGACTAAGAGTTGCAAACCCTATAAACCCTAAGAACTCTAAACCTTGTAAACCCCAAGAACCCTGAACCCTACACCCAAGAAAGGAAAGGAAAAGGAAAATCCCAACTCTGAACTGCTATCTGTTTCGCACTTGTTGTGCCTATAAAAAGCAAAAGGATGCGTGTCCACCCGAACATCTGCGCGCAACCACATTCACAATTTACTCTTGCTGTTTGACGCGCTGGTTTTAAGGGCGGACAGCTGCAGTGGGTGGTCGTGCACATAAAAAGTCTTGAGCTCCCTCACGGTAAGCACACACAGTTTACTTTGCTGACCCTAAAGCCTAGGCCGTAAATGGTTTGAACTATAAGGTTGTTTTGTAGCGTAGCATAGGGTTGCCTGATGGTGCCGTTGCAGGCTTCCATGTTTTACATGAGAAGTCGCCTATATTCCCCTACTGCAGAAGGCCTACATGTCCATTGCCGCCACGCGTATACACATATGCACACGACATATGTATTTATACATAGGTATGTAAAGAGACATACAAACACGTCCTCCACCCCTACTAAAATTCACAGAGGCTCATCAGACGCCAAACCCAAAGTCCTACCTATAGCCTCATGATCGCCTGTAGCTCACAGATGCCCTAAACCTCACAACCAATTGAACCCTAAACCCTACAACATTCCACCTGCGCATCGGAGGTTCCTGCTGCGCTTCCGAAAAGCCTCCGGGGACGTCGGACGCCAAGGGGCTTGTCTAGAGTTTAGGATTTAGGGTTTAGGGTTGAGGGATGTATTTTCCAAGTAAAGTAGTTCCAGTACTGTAAACCCGCCTAATACGTACATTCCCCTAAATGAGCCAATTGTAAAGGGCTTAGGGTTTGCAGGTTTTCAACTGCGGATGTTTGGGTTTCGGGTGCGCTGGCTTCCTGTTTAGTCCCGATCAGGTAGCAGGTAGCAAAGATTCCTTAGGGCCCCAGTTACCGAAACAATGGGAACTGGTTTCTATGTACCCTATAGTTAAATAGCCTACGATTTAGGTAACTGGGAGACCCAGGGATTTGCAAAAGCATCAGGAAGACATCAAGAGAACTGCTCGAGTATCGGTGGTTTTGTTTTGACAAATACACGAACACTAAGGAAACCTGGGTTAGCCCCCGATTCGGATGAGTTCGTTGCCTTAGTTTTAGGGTTTAGGCAATTACTACACGTGTTCCCCCCGTATCTCCCGTGCCAGTAGAATATATCCCAACCCAAGTTTAGGCTTTACATCGAACCGTAAGTAGTTCAAGAGCCGGTTTCGAGTGGATGAAAAGGTGTAGAGCCTTCGTAGTTTTGGTAGGGAGTTGATTGGGTTATTGTTTGCTCCTTGGGACTTAGCTTGGACCTTGGACCCTTGACCCTTTGGGATTCCCTTATAATCCTATTATGTAGGTACCTATAAGGGTTTACCCTTAGTAGGGGTCCTAAGTGCTACGTAGTTTGATGCCGTTTTTTGTTTGGAACCAGCTTCGCCGTACTTCCACATGAAATTTCCCAGCCTCTTGGGTAGTCAACTACAGGAGTCCCATTTTTGCAGAGCGTATGTGGCCGACACATGCACAAATATACATTCTATTTAGATGTAAAAACTTGGGATATCCAGACCACGATAATGCATGCTTGAGTAGGTAGAATATGGCTTTGGGAAAGTGTATAATCAGATCCACATATACTCCATATTCTACTTACCTGATGGGGACTATACATGTGAAAATTCCAAAGCATGCGTCTCAGTTCTAAAGCGTTAGCAGCCTCCAGCTCCATCAGCCAGCTCACAGCTGACATTACTGTTGATGGAGGAAATCTTGCACCACCTTAAGTCCTTCAAGTCCTATGGATTGCAGTAATTTAGGGCCTCTAGGTGGTGCATGATTTCATCCATCAACAGTGACTTGAAACGAAAGAGATTGTTTTTTTCCACCGGGGCTCTGGGAAGCCAAGGGGGTAGGTTTAGAGCTTAGGATCCAGGATTTATAGAGTTGAGAAAATTTCCCAAGGGTTGAAGGCTAAGGCGCTTAAGGGTGAAGAAGCTTTCCGGGAAACAAGTTCATGTTACAACATCTTTTGGGCTGCCAGGGGCCGAAACAATGCCTAGATGCACAAGATATTTTGGATTGTGGCATCCAAAGATTGCAGGGTGTCCCTTCTTAGTGGTCTTTATCATACGGATTGCAATACTTGTAGGTTATATAGGAGACCTAATTTTCGAAAGCTTTTGAATATTTCTCAGGAACCTCCGGAAAAATGTAAAGGCAATTGTTCAGTACAAGCTTAGTGTGTACGCGCCACGTCTAGGTAAACCCTACCCTCAGGGCTCAAGGTCCCAAATATTTGTGCTCTAGGTGCCAAGAGTGGTTTTGCGGTATTTGGACCCTTCAGGCTAGACATGGTAACCCTAAACCCTCAACCCTAAACCCTATACCCTTAACCCTCCACCCCATACCCTATCCCCTAACACCTAAACCCTTACCCTATACCCTAAAGCCGCTGGATTGGAGCCAACAAGGTCCGCAGCTACAAAGACCTTTGCGCAAGGCCTGTGTTGTTTGTAGGGCTGGGGGTCCCCAGTGTCCCCAGTTCATGCGTTTTCTTTCTGCTCAGGTAGGGGGTTTAGGGTTTAGCGGAGAGTATAGACAGGGTTGTACAAGGGCATCACAGGGAATGTGTATGGCGTGGGATTTTTGGCCTTGTGGGCAGGTAGGGTACTAAGTGGCATGAAAATAGTTGCTGTTTCCGCACTAGGCTCCTTGCGGCCCCCATAGTAACCCCTCCCTAACCCTTAACCCTTAACCCTAAACCCTAAAGCCCTACTAGGGAGTCCTTGGACCCTTAGGGTAGAATAGTTTGAGTAGAGAGAAGTTACCCATCATGGGCAACGACCGGAACCTGGGAGGAAACCGAGTCCAGCAGGCCAACAAGGGGATGAGGCCAAACAACAGTTCAATACCCAGACCCCCTAAAGGATCCAAAAAATGGAACCCCCTAAAAAGGGCTTAAAGGGGTTATATAGGGGTTTTGTAGGGATAATGGAAAAGAAAATGGAAACTACTATTTAGGGTTTAGGGTGTACAGGGCTAAAGGATCCCACAAAATGGAACCCCCTAATAATCCCCTAGTTTCCCCAATGTAGTAATGGGTTCATATTGGGGGGGTTCCATTTTTTGGATCCTTTAGGGGGTCTGGGGAACCAGGTGACCAACGCGTCCTACTCGCATGCCTCGGCATAAGAGACCCCATCCAGGGCGAGGACATGTCGAACAGCACGGATGAGGAATGCATTTCAACTACCTGAGAAGAGCTTTGCTTAGGTGGTACCGATTCCTCGGCAGTGCGATGGAGCCTGAGGCCGCGTGAGCACTCTTGGCCCTGGTGGGTGGCGCCGTGCATGGACAGGCGGGGGTGGCTCAGCAAATCGACGGAGTCACGCTACCTGCACCCGGTCACGACGGCGCTACTGGAATCATGGGCCGATACAAGTGATGTGGGAATCATTGAACAGGTTCTGAGGAATTGGCACAGCAAACTGGTCGGCAAGCTTATAACTCCCATTATATGGTCGCGTTTCCATGTCAGTTGACATTGCATTTTCGGCTTGGTTCTCCACACCCTAACTCCTGCCTGACCTCATATTCCGCTCCAGCACTGGTGATTTTTTAGACCCCTAAACCCTAAAACCCTAAACCCCGTAAACCCCAAAGTTTACGGCCGAACCCTAAACCCTAAAATGCGTTTGGGGCTCAAATTTCGGCTCTTCAGGCCTGGGTTCTAAGTAGAATTGCTGGTCGTACTACATCCTCTTGTACAAGGTTTAGAGGGTTTAGAGTTTAGGGTTTAGGGTTTGACGATTTACAGTTCAAGGTCTAAAGGTGTTGGGTTTGGGGTTTGAGGACTTAGTGTTTAGGGTTTAGGTCCCTCCCCCGCAACCATGGAAGACCAGAAAGTGCACAGTTGTTTGCAGAGGCTGCCGGGTGCTTTGTCATGTTCTGTATATGTGGCATGTTAGTTTGGAGGATGGTAAGAAGCCAGCAACAAGTACTGCAACAAAAGTAGCTGCCCAAAGTCTTCTAGGGTCCATGTACCAAGGAATTGAGTACTTGGGATTTTGGTGCTAGCTATTGTGGTACAAGTGTGTGGTAAATAAACGATTGTTGGGCATTTGGAACCTTAGGGTTTGTCCAAGCTTTGTCTGATGCAGGCTCCTGACGACAATGAACCTGTGAGCCGCGAATTGTTTGCAAGACTAGTAAAGGGGCCTGAATAGTGCTTGTTGGCGGGATTCGTGTATCTATAGTTCAATATTGGGTTATGGCATGCGTGTCAATGCTATTGGTAGTTCTTGCTATTATCGTAGCTTTCTGACCTCTACTCACAGACTTGCATGTAGCTCCTGCCTCTGTTGTTTGTGTGTTCCCGTTTACCCGTGCACAAACTTCTTTGGCGACATGTCCAGGATACGGATTCAGCGTGCTCCATCTGTCCGTACTCTCGGTTTTTTGTTTCTGTAGTCTTGACCCATGCCCACGAAGTAGCAGTAACGTGATTGACGGAGTATATCTGAAGTCAACTACTTGACTCATATGGTCCCCATGGCCCCTGAGCTTATACACCCTTGTAAAAACCCAGTTTCCATTATTGGGATTACATATCTCCTCACCCGTAACCTAGACCTTGAGCTTAAAACTCCAGTTAAAACCAATGACCATAGGCGTAAGTTTGGCATTATGGTCCGGGCTTGGGGATTAGGAGTTGCTGGGGTTTATGGAAGAAATCCTGCCGCTCCTTCAGTACGCGATGTCCTGATAAGTAGAACAGGTTTGTGTTTTTGGGGTGGTTTAGGGTTTAGGGTCGATTTCTTCCATCAACAGTGGGAGAGCTGTGTAACATGGCCCCTAACAATGTTTCCTGGTCCGTTCCGTATCCGCGACAAGCTCATGCAGATACGCGTCTATGTCACGGCGTAACGGGACCTTTGCCCAAATTGCACTTGCATTCATAGACTCGCTCCATTGATGGGTCCTACATGATCTAGGTATGTAAGGACTCCACTGGTTGTACGTAACCAGGTCTATATGCACTGAGAAAGACAAAGTTGTGTTTATCGTTCATTTATGCGGCACCCCTAGGTCCAGCACACACACCATGGACTCGTTCAGATACGAAGATTGATACTCAGCGGTACCCGCCTAGGGCACAAGACCGATGCAGAAGTTCTGCTTTTCGGACCCTTCGGTCCGGCACTGCGTTGATGCATGAATTGATTTTTCCTCCTGCAAGAAGGATGGTGTCCTGGCAGCAGCATGGCTGCCCGAGTGTCGACTTTTGATTGATGATCGAATTCGCTTCTTATAGCCAAGGTGTTTGTAGATGCTACACCCTGATACCGAACAACCATAAGCCAAAAAATGCCCCAAACCGAGACGGGCATCTGACATGAGTTCCTGCGTAGATCACCTTTTGGGGTTGGGATTTTAGGGTTTAGTATCGGACGCACTTCTTCAGCGCTCCTGTTGCTGAATGCCAGACTTCTTCCTAAACCCTAAACCCGCAAACCCAAAACTATCAGATTGGAAATTTTGCCTGTAGCTCATGCGCTTGGGGTGGCGTGCTCCTAGCAACTTGCCACAGGGCAGTGTATGTCCACATCATGAAGCCCTCAACCCTAAACCCTAAGCCCCTAAACCCTAAACCCTAACCGGGGTTCCGCTCTGAGTTTCAAGTCCTGCTCCCTCAGCACCCCACATTGCTTAGGTGGACCCCCCACCCAGCAATAGTGACTATAAGAGATCATAAGGATTACATCGGAGCCCTCTTATATTCCTATTGTACCACTATTGCAGGGTGGGGGTCTGTCTTCCTAACATATTACAAAATATTATAGGGTTTAGGGTTTAGCTGGGCAATTTAAAGCGACCTCACCCGGCCCGACCTCACCCTAAATGGTTATTCATTAAGGGAGTCGTACCCTACTGACCTTAAATTCGGAATTGAAGTTATTAAGAATTACCCCAATAATCCCCAATATATACTTCATATAACCCATTATAACAGTTTCCATTTTCTTTGCCATTTTTAGGGTTTAGGGTCATAAATTGCCGGTTTGACCGTAGGGTTCCTCTTGCCCCACCGTCTCGGGAACTCTGGCTCGCAGCACTACGCCTAGGGTTTAGGGTTTAGGGTTTAGTGCCTGGAGGTTCAAGGTAAGTAATTCATAGTCCTATGGACCATAACCCCTCATCCTTAGAGCGCCTTAAGAGCTATAGTCTAAACGGGATTATATGAAGTTCCAATTCTACGGCTGTTAAGGTGGATACTAGGTTAGGAGTTTAGACTAGAGCTCATAAGCTAGTAATTGGCCTTATTTGGAAACCTTGGGCGTGGAAGCGATCGTATGGGAGGGGTGCTGGTAGGGGAGCGCATGGTCACCTTTGGTACTGTGGTTTCTTTGGACATGTTGGTCCTTTTGTTCTGAACGAGAGATCTTACGTTTGCAGGAGCCCATTGGTTCGAAAACATCCCGCATAGCCGCAAGAAACGGACCTGAAACCTTCTAGCTTGAAGCTTGCAGCATCGACTCCATCCTCCAGCAGCTAACCTGACTCCATCATCATCATGGAGCTAGATGCGAGAGGGAGGCCAGTTGCAGGATTACATATATGGAAGGTGTACTGAAATCAACCCCACTTTTGTTGCGTGTTATCAGCTTCCAATACACAGCCAGAGTTTCTGTCTGGGTCCATGCAAAGTAGGTTTTGATGCTCATATTTGGGGAATGCACAGATGCGATGTCATGTTGCAACATACATCCGGACTCTTCAACTGCCTGCTCGATGCAGTGGGTTTCACATTAATTGAGAGGTGATCTGTCTTGCAGGACGCGTTTCCAGCATACTACTACACTTGCTTATCATTGCGTCTTGCATCGCTCAGTGCCGGAGAGGTCATATTAAATTGCTTCTTCGCCCTTAGCCCGAAAACCTTAGATTCTACAACCTAACCCTAGACCCCAAACCCAAAAGCCTGTCCGTACAAGGAGCTGACCTCCGTCTTTCACCCAACTTCATGCAGATTTCCCGGGGATTCTTTGCAATTCCGTAGCTATGCCCGCTCATGCATGCAGATGTCGCTTCTCAAAGGAGGCCCCTGGAGCTTCGCCTTTGCAAGAAAACATGAAAACATGATCTAAACCTAAACTCCTTAAAGGGGTTTATATAGGCGATTATATAGGGTAATACTATAGGGTTTATTAGGGGGGATACTAGGAGTTTAGACAATGGCTCATATGATCCCCATCGAGGTACCCCAGTAGTACCCTTTATCACTTTTCATGTTGGGACGCTAACCATATTCTAAACGGTCATTGGCCAATTAAGATGCGCTAAAATTTCGACCAGGGAACCCACCCCTATAGCATCCCTAAACCCTAAACTCCAAACCCTAAACCCTAAACACTAAACCCTCCCCCATATACAGCCAGGAACCGTAGAGCGGCGTACCGGGTAGCCCTACGTTGACAAATCCCTGCGTCCCGTCATGGTGTCACTAGTTGGCGGGTCTTCATACGAGGGCTTCAAGAATTCTCTTAAACCTTCACTGCACCCTCAACCCTGAAGCCCAAACAATAGCAAAGCAGTCCGTACCAGGAACCTCTCCCTATTTGGGGGAGCAGGAAGCTTTATAAAGTATACTTGTAACCCTGAGCCATATGATACCCCCCGTCATTCCACTTATGAACTGTCCATCCTAACCCTAAACAGCTAAACCCTACGCGATACAGTAGTTTCGATTCTGCTTTCCGTTCACTTACTACTTGGAGGGTCGTGGGGACTTAGTAAATAGGCTAATAATACGGATAAGTAGGGTTACTGTATGGGTTATAGGGGTTACTAACCTACTTCCTAAGTAAGGGATTACAATAGTACCCCCCCAAAGGTACACCCCCCAGGTTTAAGGAGCGAATGAGGACTATATGGGGCTTAACAAGATTTAGTAGGGTTCTAAATCTGGGGGGGTATCTTTGGGGGGGTACTATTGTAATCCCTTACTAAGTCCTCCTGACCCTGCAAGTAAGTTCCCTAACCCACGACAGAGGGATCCCGTAGCATCCTCCCCTCGCCCAATTGTAGGTCCTCCAGTTCAAGTTTGGGGCTGAGGTTTAGGGAGTAGGGCCTTAAATGTTGTTGAGGGTTTTGGGGGATTAGGGTTTAGGAATTAGGGTTGGGGTTGATTAAGGGTCTAGGGTTCAGAGCCCCGGGTCGATGGCAAGTTTAGGGTTGAGGGGTTTAGGGTTTAGAGTTTAGGGTTGAGGGGTTTAGGGTTTAGAGTTTAGGGTTGAGGGGTTTAGGGTTTAGAGTTTAGGTGAACAGTTGACAACTCATGTTTTCACACAATGATGGTTATGATGGGCATCACATGGCTGGGACCATAAACGATGCGCGTTGATCAATCAAGGGGTCTACAGTATTAGCAACCCCTATAGATCCCAGTTGTCGTAAATGTTGCTCTACTTGCAACTCCTCCTGACCCTCCCATTAAGGATAACCCTTGTTCGCAAACTTGTGCATGGTCTTCAGTGTTCTTGTGAAATTGGCCGGTTCTATTTAGGGTTTATATGGGGGGAGTACAAGTCGTTGGAAAACAAACCTCCGGTTACACACGACAAGTATGTGAAGATCTGGCCCGAGTTCATGATGGTAAGTGTGGATACTAAAAGTCCTGCATGACCTCGTTATGATGTAGCACCGGAATGATCAATGTGTAAGGTACTAAGGGTCATCCAGGGTTTTCGTATCCTCCGAAACTCTGAGAATCACGGATATCCCTCCAGCACATGATCCTTCCTCTGCATTTTGGGGGATATCAAGTGAACTGGGAGTATAGGCGCTGCTTCTGGACATCTAGTAAGCCAGAACAGCTTCCTCATCATCATTTTCGGTACCTTACATGCTAGACTAGATCTCAGATTCAGGCACCCCTGAACTCCCGAAGGACCCAACAAAAAGTACTCCCAAACCCTAAACCCCAGTGTCTTCACCTTTCCAAAGCAAAGCCCCAGCCCTAAACTCTTAACCATTTGAGAAGCCATCACAGTCTTTCGGCGAGAGTTCTGCAGACGCCTCAATGAATACAGGAGGCTTTGTAGGGTTTTGGGGTTTAGAGCTTGCAGCTTAGGGTTTAGGAATCAGGGGTTTAGGGCTTAGGGCTTTCAGGACTTTTGCGCCCGTTTCGGGGGAGCCCCTACAATGAGCAGCAGTGTGAGCATTGCAGGGGGGACCTCAACTTTCCGGATAAACCCTTGTGGGGACCAGAGGAAGGCAAGTTACACCTCACCTGACCTAAAGTAAATGGGATTTACCGAGGCAAGGTTAGGGGCTAGGCGGTGGGGCCGAATCCGAGGGACCAAGTTACGGAGTAGACGGGCAGGGGCCACTGTGGGCCCCTCTTGAAGATCCAACACGGCAACGTGGTCAGGGGGAGGTTTAGGGGTTGAGGGTTTGGGGTTTAGGGCCGTAGGTTAGGATGAGGATGACATGGACCGTTATATGGGTTGTTCTCAAAATTATTGGCCCCTGTTGGTTGTAGATTCTATTCTGGCGCAATTTGGGCATCTACGCATATGGCATATAGCAGTGAGGAGTAAACTTACAGAGTCCTCCTGACAGCCAGGAGGGCTTGCGTCTGACAGCAAGTACAGTAAGGGTTAAGGCTTTAGGGGTTTA
>CAJNIZ010008114.1:0-10084 GCA_905231905.1 Symbiodinium pilosum
AATGGAAAAGAAAATGGACAATGAAATGGAAACTGGGGGAATATAGGGATTTAAGGAACTTAAATTACGTTACTATATTGGGGAAACCCTATGATTTACTATATATACCCATTATGGTAACTTAATTTACGTTCATTAAATCCCTATATTCCCCCAGTTTCCATTTCATTTGCCATTTTCTTTTCCATTTGATTCTCCATTGTAGGCCATTATGGTAACTTAAACCCTAAACCCTGAACCCTATATAACCCCAGTCTAGTAGTTTCTATTTTCTTTTCCATTATTTACTATATATACCCATTATGGTAACTTAACTTAAGTTCCTTAACAGCAACCCAGAATGACGCAAGGCTGCAGCACTCCTGAGCCCCTACGACCTAAGTCCTAAGCCATGAGAAGCACTAGGCTGGGTTGCTGTCAAGGAACTCAAAGTAAGTTACCATAATGGGTATATGTAGTAAATAATGGAAAATAAAATAGAAACTACTAGAATGGGGTTTTATAGGGTTCAGGGTTTAGGGTTTAAGTTACCATAATGGATATATATATATATATAGTAAATAATAGGGTTTCCCCAATATAGCAAGTTAATTTAAGTTCCTTAACAGCAACCCAGTAGGTTCTTGTCTGCCTCTAGCGATGGCACCGCAAGACTCTGGCAACTTGGATGCCAGTTCACAATGGGGGAGTTGGGTCTAGGGCTCTAGGACTCACGGGGCAGGATGTGGGAGTAAGGGTTTAGGGGCTCTGGGTTTGAAGTTCATGGTCAGGCTGTACTCTAAGAGTTTAGGGGCTCTGGGTTTGGGACTTTAGGTATTTTGCATCAGCCCCCGAATTCCAAATAATGCCTTGGACATTGCCCCCACCCAGTCACAGCTTGATACTAATTGTGACGTTCATATATGAAAGCCTCTATATTAACCTTGTTATAGACTGTTACTGGGTTGGGCCGGTGCCCACGCTAGACCCTCTGTTTCATTGTTGCATGCAAACTTCCATACGCGTGAGTTCTCCAAAAGAGGAGTATCACTGGCTACTGGACGGTGAACAATCAGGTGCGCATTGTTTGATGACATGGGGGCTGCTAGCAAGAGGAGGGGTTCGTTTAGGGCAGATAGCCTGGGGTTCCGAAATGGAGGATTGTCAGAATTTTGTTCTTTACGTTTTTTCCATTGTTAACTGTCTGGTGCGGCCCTCGATCAAGAGTGCCCCCAAAAAAGGGCCGTTGTTTATTTGGTGCCTTCAAAATGGGTAAGCTGTCAAGTTTGAAAGCTCCTGTGCCTTGAGCGCAACTTTGTGAGCCGGAGGCCAGCATCAAAGCGACCCAAACTTACCATGTCCTTCAGTGAGGGCGGCTTGGGGGGTAGGTTACCTAGTGATCCCCCATACTCCCTACTTCCTCCCCTGGACACAGAAACGCGCCCATTTAGCAAAAGGTTGCCAACAGTGCTGCGGAGGATAAGCGTTTTCCGTAGGAAGTGAAAGGAATCATGGTCATGAGCATCTCTACATGTCTCGATAAACCGATAAACGCTGCATTCCATGTAGTTCCTCCACCTTACTTAAGGTTCCTGAGGAGCCTACCAAGCATCAACATTTTCACTTGGGAAGCCAAGGGACACCACAGGCACCCAGCGGAACAGCCTGGAAACTGGTTTGCAGCTGATGGGTGGGCTTTTAGCAGGAGTCCATATGGGCGATAGTCTAAACTTTGCAGGGGGTTATTAAGGGGATGCTAGGGGTTTGGGCTGTAGCTCATATTGTTCCAGCGGGCAATGTCCCGGGGATCAGGCCTGTTGCAACAGGCTTTGGGGCGTGGGGGTAGCAATTCACTAGTCATCTAGGCGTTTGGATCCTTGTAGAAGTCCTTCCTAGAGTTGTACACAGAATTGGGACCCAAATCACGACTCTAAAAGAGATGCCCTTTTGAAAGATGTCCTTTACAAGACATCGGCCTAGAACATTCCAACGTTTGCAAGATTAAGAGTTTCTTACTGCCTCTTCAACAACTGCACAGCCAATGAACACTGCAACCTCCCACGAGCCATAAACGGCTTAATTCAACGTTACATCTCAAAGGTATGCCAACCCTAGCTGCCAGATCTCCATTTTTGTTATCCTAGACTCTGACCATGACCCCAAGCTCCAAACCTTTGAAGCACCATCCCGACAACAACCCCAAGAGCCAAGTTCTGACTTCATTGAGCATTCGGATACAGAAGTATCAGATTTCCACAATATTCCTTACTCAGACCATTCTGGGGCTCCCTACAAAACGACAAGCCCAGGGCTCTGCACCCACGCCCGACCCCGCGCCTGACGGCAACCGCGGCCGTGGCCGCGGGCGGGGAGGTGCCCGAGGAGGTGCCAAGGAGCCATGCGGTGTAGGGTTGAGGGCCTAGGGTTTAGGGGTCAGGGTTTAAGGTTTAGGGTTGAGGGTCTGAACTAAGGGTTGGCGATGTGGATAAGCTGGGGGCTCCTCGCCCAAAACCGCAGGGAAGCACAGAAAGACGAGAGCACTTGGTTTCCAAAAGGTTGCTATTTGGGGTTTAGCGTTAGCTTGGGAACGTGCTACACCCTAAACCCCTAGACATTGGGGGAGTGGCAATTTAAACTTCCTTTCTGGCATGCCTTGACAACCAGCACTACATGGTTCAGGGTTGCAGACTAGCTTAGGTCACGCAGGGTTGTTAGAATCAACAGCAGAAAGAATGGAGGAAACAAATTGATTGGGGTTTAGGGTAGGGCTTCTTATTACTATTACTATTGCTATTACCATTACTACGACTATTACCATTACTATTACCATTACTACTACTGTTCTTTATTATTACTGTTACTACCAGAAGTATGATGGTAATAACTGTTATTATGACCATTGCTAGGACTAGTATTATTACTACTCGAATTCTCAGGCTTTCCAAATGAGACTCCATATGAGGGGGCCATCTCGCAAGATCTTGCGAAAGCCCTAGGAAGAGGTTTCCCTAAACCCTGAACCGTAAACCGCGTGAACATCCTATACGTGGAGGAACCATGTACAGCTTCAGCCCGAATCCACGATGATTGGGTCTCGGCGGTTGTTCCTTGGCTTTGGTTGCGTGTTAATGTGGAAGACCATATATTCCCCCGCCCAAAATCCCTGCAACATCCCTACATGGGTGGTTGTCAAAATTCTGGTCCTTTTTTGGATCCCTATTTCAATATGGCTCCTTATATTTAGTATACCCAAAAAAGGACCATTATTTTCACAACCACCCACATAGTAGGGTCCGCAAGTTGAGGTTCAGGTACATAATTTAGGCCTAAGTCGGCCCTTTATAGCTGCCTCCGCGGGTGTGTCCCAGACTTGTTTGTTGTTAGCAGTTCCCCCAGTGTTTCCCGCAGTCCTTCTGAGAAGTCCATTCGGAGAGTGTGCGCAATCGCTTGATTGCACGTGGACACATAACTAGTTCAAAAGTGCATTCCAGAGCTCCACACCTGAAGTTTGAAAAAGTTTAGACCACATACTTAAAAAAGGCTCAAGCCCTTGACCCGTACTGACATTCATGCAGCGCATGCCCTCATGTGTCGAATAAACTTCATGCATGATCCCCCCCTTCCCATTTATCGATACATCCACTCCGCACGCCAAGCGCCCAAGTTCCTGCCGGGCACTCCAGTCCTGTATGCACATGAGCTACAGTCTAAACTCCTAGTATCTCCCTGAATAACTCCTATAAGAACTCCCCTATATAACCCCTTTAAGGAGTTCACACTATAGCTCACATAGCACTCATTTCCACAAGCCTTCGGCGCAAAACTCCAATGATATGAGCTATAGTCTAAAACCCCTTGGAGGGGGTTATATAGGGGACTCTGTGACCATTTGGGGCTTATTTTGCGGGATGCTAGGAGTTTAGACTATAGCTTATAATATAGGGGCCGTAATAATTACCAATATTATGGTTCCATATTCCTTGTATACTTATAATTATAGTATATGGTACCTCACATGGACCTCAAGATGATATTGGTAATTATTCAGGCCCCTGTAGTATGTCCGGATCTGGGTCATGCAAAATCAGTTCTACTGTCAGAGCGAGAGTTACTCGTGGTAAATTCATATGGGCCCTAGTAAGGTCCATTCCGGACCCTATAGCTGGCGCTTACATGAGAAACCTTCAATTCATACATAGAACCGCCGTGAAGCATGTGAAAGGTACGTGGCCAAAATCTAGTGAACCTTTTCCTTGCAGATTTCACTTCTGTGTTTGGTGCACTTCACATTTGTAGGTTGAACATAACTGTCATAGTAGCAATTGTCATGTTGGTAGCTGTTTTTCTTTGTGCTACTGCCAGTAAAAGTCGTCGTCAGTGGTGACGGCGGCGGCGGTGGCGGCAGTAGTGGTGGTGGTAGCAGCAGCAGCAGCAGCAGCAGCAGCAGCAGCAGCAGCAACACTTGCAGTATCGTTGCTTCTGCTATCATCACTCCTACTACTGCTACTACTATATACTTCCTTTTTCCTTCTGCTACTATCACCAATATCATTGCATTGGCAAGAACTCAGCCATAGGTACACGCGCCTCCCTCCTCCAAGACGGCTGTGGCCTGTACTAGCGGCTGGGACAAGTGCATACATGCCACGAGGCTGCACCGCAGAAGGTACTTGTGGAGTCAGGAAAGGATGTCTAGTATCCACCGTTGTAGCGGTTGCAGGCTTTGCAAAGAAAGTGATTTTGACGGAGGCGTCTCTCAGAAAAAACAGCGCAGCTGCGGCATCATGATAATGCATCCCAGGGTGCTTCACAGCATTGAAAAGGCTGCTTCGAACCTTAAAAGGTTTGCTTCCTAAAGGACATGCGCGACTTTCCGCTCTGGGGATACACACAGGCACTGAAGGTTGGCTGCTGCGCCTGCCTGAGAGCAATCTCCCTCGGGGCTATTTTGCAGACTCCCAACAAGTCCAGAAGTTGTGATTACAATGGCTCATTGCGCTGGGCTCTTGGCAAAATTGTTGAGTGCAGAACGGTATGGATTCACGGTAACGCAAGTAACGCTGGTAACGTTGAATGAAGAGACAATCGGCTTTCATGGCCTCTTAGGAACACACATAGCAGGAAATGATGGGTTGCAAGGGAGATAGATACTCTTACTTGGTTTTTTTCATGCAAAGCCGCGAGGGCTTCTGGTCGTCGGAGGTTGGCTCTCTACATCAATGCTACGAGGGTGAACGAGCCTTGTTTTTGAGGGGGAGAACAAGCTTTGAGGCCACCTCATGGTGATACCCCCGCCACGCCCCTCAAGGTGAGTATTTCCTTCCTTGAGGGATGCTACATGATTGAGGGATCTGTCTTATCCGGGGGGAGGGGAGTGGTACATACTCAGGGGAGGGGATCAGACTAATATGGCCTGTCTAGCCTCAGTTTTTGTTGATATTGTCGGGACCCCGACTGCACAGAGCCCTGGGCCCTTAACCCCAAACAGTAAATCAGTTGATGGATAAGTTCTGCATGACGCTACAGACCCAACCCTAGGGTTACTGGGACGACAGGTTTAGGGATGTAGGGTTTAAGCGAGGGTTTAGGGGATATCTAGGACGCCAGATTCTGTCAAGCAACCATACGCTATTTGCTATTAGGGGGACCCCAATATGGACCCCAAAATATTACATTTTTTCATCATGAGTATAGGGCCCCCAAAAGGTACCCCTAATTTCGGGAAACCGTAAACCCTATGAACCACTCTATAACCCGCACTTTCCATTTTCTTTTCCTCCCTGTACCACGAGGGACAATCTGAGGTGTGGGATTCCAGCACATGCAAAGTTCAGAGCAGTATGCCGAGACTTGGCTGTGAGATTACCGGGCCCTTCCTTGTACGCTTAAAAAGAGGTATAGGGTCCTTAGTGTAACTCCTAGTATCCCCCTGCATAACCCCCTTGAAGGAGTGTCGACTGTAGCGCATGTGGTCCCTAAAGGGCATTTAGGGTAAAGCGATTGTAGATGGAGGGTCTAGGTAGATGGCATCTGTCAGGAGAGTAGCCTCCCCCAACTGGCATGGAGCCTGAAATTCGCCACCGGTGACGGATAGCCTCCTTTCTCAGGTTCCATGATAGTTTGGGGGAGGGCAAGTTGTTGCCTCAAAGTGTTTCAGGGTTTCAGTTGCAGTTGGTCAAGTTGCTTCAGTGGATTGGGCATCAGAAGACTACAGTAGTGGAGGATCAAGGGTGCTTAATTGCCGTGGTTTGTGTCTTATAAGTTTTTACAGTTAAGGAGGACATGATTGCGAAGGCTCCAATTGCGGCGAAGGATTTCTTCCAAACCTTCAACCCCAAACCCTAAACCCTGAATAGTAGCTTGGGTTTTCTTTTCCATTATCCCTATATACCCCCTCTATTACCCCCATATAATCCCTATATCCCTATAAAACCCCTATCTAATCCCTATATAACCCCTACATCCGTGCAGCCGTCCAAACTTGGGGGTCTGCCACTTTACACCCTATGATTCCCTAGGCCATACTTACACCCAGACTCTAGACATAATATTGGTATTTTCCCTGTAAGACGCCTATACTATCCCAGATTCTATTTCATTTCCAGATTTTCGATTATTGGGGCAAGTTAAACGGGATACAACAAGAGCTACCAAAACCCACAGTAAAGCAATTTTTCCATTCTGCCCATGAACCCACCAGAAAGCCCTTCAAGATTATTACTCCCGCAGCGGGCATAACTTAACTCCACTTCCTTCACTGGCAGACACCGCATTCAGCCAGGCAAGTATTACTGTATCTTCTTTCCAGGTTTGGTTTAGATATTGTTTCCTGCTCGTCCTTGAGTATTTTCCGCAAGTCTGTCTAGTCTTCCATGAATGTAGATGCAAGTGCGTCCTCCCACATGAAGACTTCCTGTTGTCATTTCCGACAGTGGTTCTGCCGTATCCATTGATAAAATAGGTCCTGATTGGTAAAAAATCGTTGATGATTCCTGGGGGGGTGTCCTGTAGTAGAGCAAAAGTCGTTGTTTTTGCCACAGCGACAGCAAACCTAGCGTTTTGAAACGTGCTAGCGCAGGCTGAAACATACCGCTGCCATCTATGCACTGGAGATTTCGCCAGATGCCAGCTTGCTCCTATTCTGTGAGTTCTTTGATTTTTTTGCTTTAGGGTTTAGGGGTTTAGGGTTTAGGGTTGAGTCTGGTTCGGATTTTGTGGCTGCTAGTTTCTGCCTATGGGCTTGTGTTGTCAGCTTGTCATGGAATACCACGTACATGATGTAGATCTACTTTTGGGGTTGACCATCCGTTCTCATGCAGGCTTTCCCGTAGCAGGCCTTGTTACAAAAAAGGATGAATGATACCTGAATTGCACGAAAGAAAAAGGCAAAGACCTGCTTGAGAAGTCTAGGTTGCCAAAAGCTACTAAGTAGAACTTGCAAGCTGAACGGTACCCGTTTATCCTGGGGGTAGAGTGGGTAGACTGCGCAACGCTGGTCGGAGACGCGCTATCCAGATCATTCTCCTCCCACAAGTAGTATGTACCAAAGTTGCAGGATTTGGGAAAAAGTTTCGTCGGCAGGCAACCATTGTAAGATCAAATGATTTTTCAAGGAGCACAGAAAAAATGGCAGCAACGAAGAGCAACATAAGAATTTCCGAAAGTCCACATGTGTCCCAGAGGCATTCAAATGTCAATTCTTCTTATCTCTAGGTGGTGTAGGTCAGTACAGGTAATTTGCTGAGGACACCTCAAGATTCCAGCCCTTCCCCCAGCAATGCAGCAGGCCTCGACCCTACCTCTAAGCCCTAACTCGAACCCCCGTAAACCCCCAAAACCCTGAAACAATGTGGGGAAAAGCCTGCGCTGCCATCTGTGGATGGAGCTTTTGGTTGCCCATAGGCCAGTGGATTGGGATTATATTTGGGTAATATTGGAATAATGGAAAAGAAAATTGAAACTACAGGCATTACAGGGGTTATATAGGGCTTATATTGGGGTTATGTTGGGGGTAGTAATCCTGATTTCAAGGTGACCTTTAATGCTACGTGCTTACTGAAGTTTACCGTTTAATGATACGTGCGTTACTGAAGATTAGGGGTCCCTTCTTGAAGGCCCTGTTCATGGAAGCAGCCATATGTAGGGATTGCCAGGGAGGGTTTGAGGCTTAGGGATCATAGAGGGTTGCCTTTGAGGCTCAAATAGACGCTATGTTGAGAAACTCTAACGGGCATATGGGCTTGGGCTGAGGATTCCAGGCTTCGAAGACAGGATAACTTGGAGGTCAGGGGGACGTAGTAAGTATGTTAATTACTCATAGAGATAGCCGGTTTTTCCATCATATGGTTTATAGCAGCGGCACTTTCAGCAGCACCTCTCCAATCAGACCCCTATCCCCCACAACTTGTAGACGTCGAAGGTTCACCGAGGTGTCCCTACTATTCATAGGGGCAATTTCTAGGCTGCCCCTGAGCTACGTACTTAGGGCCTGGGATACGGAGAGGGTGTGAGTAAAAGGGCAGGGTGGTCCTCAACGGGCTTGCGACGGCCTTACTATGCGCGCATGACTTGGCAAGCATCGGCTCGAAACGACCATGAACTTGAGACGTTCAAAGTACCCAGACTACAACTGTAAATTCTAGGACGTAGGGGCCACAGGTTAGGCTTCCCCATAGTCAGGATGAGTCGCTGCAGTCCAGATGCAAAAAAGGATTCTAGTGCATGGAGGTGTGTATGGGGGCCTCGCATGTGCGTGCACCCTCACCTTGCTCATTTTACAAAGTCATTGACATAGGGCTTGGGAGGTCGTATTGGTATGCGAGGGCTGGGTATTGGCCCTGCCGCGCGTCACAGCACAGACCGCAAGATTGCTCGGAATCCATGATGTCGCAGCGTGATCCGGCAGCATGCGCGTATGCCCGCTAGAGATTTGCAGTGTGAAGCTGCAACTACTGTGCTAAAAGTTGTGGTCACTTCATAGACCCGACTGTGGCCCAATGCTGCCAACCCACGAGTTTTGGCTGTGGAGCTGGAATTCCGCAGCAAGGGCACGGGCTTCTTCGGACTCCACGCGATTCAACCTTTTGAGCGTACTTGGCTGTGGTGCAGGTCCGGTGCTCAGACGTTGAAGGTAATGCGAAGGAGGGCGCAGTGTGCTGAACTGATCCGTGGACCTGCCTCGTGCCCTGGATTTGTCATGAAAACATCTGAAATCTGGAAAAGAGACGCCGACAGCGTTCTGAATCCTCGTATCATCCTCACAAATTGCTTGGTACCTTGCACGATACTTTTTTGAAGAGCCCTCAAGACTGAACCTAAATCCCAAGCCCCAATCCCCACTCGTCTCAAAACAACATTTTCAAAAAGGGCAGTCAGCCCCTGTACATAAGGTTAGCATCTGGTGGGCGCGACTGCTTTGTCCTGCTGTGGGATGTGAAGGACCAATTTAGGATATAGACTGTGTAGTGCGCATACATAGCCACCACTATCGCCACCTTCACCGCCTCAGCTCCCGCTGCCGCCATCACCGCCTCTGCCACCGCCACTGCCACCGCCACCGCCGAAACCGCCACCGCCAGGAACGCCAGCGCCGAAACCGCCTTCGCTGAAAACCGCCACCACCAAAACCGCCACCACCAAAACCGCGACCGCCGAAACTGCCACCGATGAAACTGCCACCGCCGAAACTGCCACCGACGAAACCGCCACCGCCGAAATCGCCACCGCCGAAACCGCCACCGCCGAAACTGCCACTGCCGAAACCGCCACCGCCGAAATCGCCACCGCCGAAACCGCCACCGCCGAAATCGCCACCGCCGAAACCGCCACCAGCACCAGCACCGGCACCAGCACCACCACCACCACCGCCGCCGCCACCACAACCACCGCCGTCACAATCACCACCAACTGTACTACTACAAATGACATTGACTCACTCCTCACCACTCACCATTCACTTCTGACTTCTCACTACTCACGACTCACTACTCACCACAACCACTAATACCTCGATGACGGCTGCTGCTGCTGCTGCTGCTACTGCTACTACTACTACTACTACTACTACTACTACTAGTAGCCGCCCCCCCCCCCTAGGGCCTACACT
>CAJNIZ010008114.1:13306-23370 GCA_905231905.1 Symbiodinium pilosum
CCCTGGAAGTGAACCCGTCTGCAAAGTTTCAGCTGCGGTATAAGATGCCGCAAGCTTGGTCTTGTATTAGGGGTTGGGGTTTAGGGCCCTACATTGCTAAGGAACCATGTTCGTAAATTGTTGCTTCTACGCTAGGGTTTCAGCTCTAGTTGGGGTTCGATGGGCAGCATTTTCCTCACGGAGCCGCACATCCCGCGCAGAAAGCCCTAAACCCCAAAGCCAAAACATAGAAAGCCTAAACATCCTTGCACTAGGGTTTAGGGTTTAGGGTTGGATGATGCATCCCATGTCGTAGTTATGAGGACTGCCCGAGGGCTTCGTCCAAGAGCATTTCCGGAATTTCAAAACTATGGAAGCCAACATTTTTTGCTGCAGGTTTTCTCATAGGATGCTATACCTCCTCCACCCTCAACTGAGAAACTAAATTGGGAGGTGTTTGATGTTTCTGTTATTTATCGGGTTTCGGAAGTGGTTACATGAGGGTTTCTCACACTAGGGGGCCCTTTGGGAGCATCCAAGGACCAAGGAAAATGGGGGAGAGGAAAACTGGAGATCACGAAGGGATGTTGGGACTCCTGGTCAAGTATGGATACCTTGGGGAAACCCCATGCTTTTGCAGCTTACTCGACCTAGCTGGGCTTTTGCTGTACACAGAGCGACATGGCTTAGGATCTGTTCTTTCAGCTCACCATCCAATCTTGTTGTGTTGATAGTGTCTCCTGGCTTTGGCTGGCACCTTCTCTTTCCAATTCAACCCTGCCAAATGACTCCTTGCTTGCAGCTTTTGTGGGGGTCTAGGTGCATACCACATGGCGCGCTGTACCGTGTTCTGGGGGACACCACAACCGCCTCAATTCAAAATCCCCCTCAAAGATTTTCCCATGTTTCTCTCAGGATACCCCGATTTTGAGAAGCCCCCCATTTTCGTGTCCTGGGTGTCCTGGCCGGTGCAATCGGTTCCAAGTTCCCGGGGTGTGGGCCCTCGGCCTCTACAGGTGATTCTAGTGACACCGATACCTATGCGCGACAGATCAGAAGCACTTTCTTGGATCAGGGTACGGATAAGGCATGGACTACGCCCGAAGAAGGACACACCGAACAGAATGGGAGCAGACACGGACGAGGTTTGTATTGAGATACAAAGGAGACGCAGGAAGGCCAACGGGGTACAGCTACCTATATGCTATATACTCGGGGCCCAACAGTCCAAGCCAGGAAGCCCCTTCGCCAAAGTTTTGGACCCATTGGCCGTGTCCCAGTCCCGGATCCGACGTCACTGGCCCGTGTCACAGCCCAACTCAGTGCAGACCTCTGGTCCACATGTTGACTGAAGGTACATCCTTTTCTAAAAGGGTGTTGGGAGCGCCTAGGTCCTAGAACCCTAAACCCTAAGTCTTTGAAAGGTACAAAGGGATCCGCATAGTGGGTGGGCCATACGTTTACTCCAGAGCCGTCCACTGGCTGGCCCTGACATCCCTAAGAGAAACAACTTCTCCTTTCAACAAGTATTAGGCATCCGCGGCTTAGGATTTGGGGTTTAGGGTTATGACACTCAAAGTAACTGCTCCGGTCATATTTGAGCACTCTTGGGAAGTCCATCCCCCGATACCCTCCTCAACACAAAGCCTAGTTTAGAGACTAGTGTCTCAAGTCCGTAAAAGAGACAACAACCTAGCAACCAGCCATTGTAAAGTGTAGCCCATATTTTGTTCGAAAGCGCTGAACTTAGAGGCCGGACCTATAATTATGAAGATTCTGGTAACCCCAACCCTCTCATGGGGAACCAGTTTATAAAGTCATATGATAGTTATGGGGTTGTAGCTTTGGGGCTTGGGGCTATAAAAACCCTCTTGCCATCCCTACAGAACCCCTGGTTCCATTTCATTTTCGGAGGTGGGATTCCTCTGGCGATCATCTGTTTCTGGGATACTCGAATGGCGTCATCGAGGCCAACCTGGACCAACGCTAGCCCGCTAAAGGTTAAATCCTAAACCCTAAATCCTAAACCCTAAACCCTAGGCTTCAGGGCTCAGGGTCCAAGGCAAGGTGTTCGGCGTTGTTTCAAGATCCTCTGGCCTTAAGAATCTTACTGGGGGTTAGTAGGCAAAAAGGGAATAATCCCCTCCCCTAGGCAAAAGGGGAATAATCCCCTCCCCCTAACATTGAACACCCACCCTTAAGGTTTAGGGTGAAGGGTTTAGGGTTTAGGCCCCCACCCACCGCCTAAGATTAAATATTCCCGATATATAATAACATACCACATAATGGGAGTATTTCATATTAGGGGGGTGGGGCGGTAAACAATATTAGGGGGAGGGGATTATGACAGGGGCTATACAGGGGTTTATTGCCCTTATTCCCTACTAACCCCCCCCCCCCCTCCGGACTTCACCCCCAAGGTAAGAATTCCAGCCTGGGGATGCATCAAACGCCGAAACGTAGGGTTTAGGGTTCAGGGTTTAGGGTTCAGGGCTTAGGGTTTAGGATTCAGGGTTTAGGGCTGAGTCCTTTCAAAGGTAGCATGGGCTTTGCGCATTCCACACGTCAAGACTAGCTAGACATGGGGCTACCAACCCAAGCTTCTAGGGTGCATTCCTACGTGTTTTACTATCATACGATCCCCTCTAACATTATAGTCCCCCTCAAGTAGATAGGATATGGCTTTGGGTATATTATAGTAAGATCCCCATATACCCCATACTCTATCTACTTAAGGGGGACTATACCTACATTCCCCCTGCCTTGCACCAGTAAGCGGAAGGCAATTATCCTTTAGAGGCGTTTCTCTGCCTTGGTAATGACCCCGTGGCGCCACGTGAGCTTCGCAAAATACGCCACCGTAAAACCTAAACTCTAAACCCTAAACCTTTACTGAGAAACGCCACGATAAACTCAAGATCCTGGAGCTCCGGGCACGACTCACTAAATGGAAGCTACGTAGGCCTTTGGAGGCAGCCTCACGACACCCTGAATCCTCTCCCGCTGTTATCAACCTCTCCCCACCCCCTTTAAGGGTTGAGGGTTTAGGGTGCCTAAGTTTAGCGTTTAGGATGTTTTAGGGTTTCGTGTAACGCCATAGCGAAGGGTGGCGGTGGTCATAATTAGGCAGGGGATTACTGCAATCAACGTCGGTTGCACCACTGGTGTTTATCTTAGCCACAACGTGCGCATGTGTACCACGTCCTTGGACAAAGGGAAGTGCTCTGAAAGTCATGATGCGGAACAGGTTCAAATCTGAAGGCATAACGTCTAGCTGCAATCCTGCGGAATCCAATGGGTGTCGCGCAATATTCACTTCCAGAACTCCCTGAAATTTCACAAACTGTCAGAGCCAGCCACTTCCCTCCCTCTCATAGCGAACCCCCAGACCCCGAAAATGAATACACTCCCCAATATAGTGCTGTTATATAACCTGGGGACATCACGGCGCGGCGGGGGATTGGTGTTAGGGGAGGGGATCAGCATTGCAGGTGCACCAAAGAGATGAGTACGGGCGCTATAGATGAGGACCGCATGACTATCATGGGACACGTATAGGCTCGTTGTTAAAGAGGTTGAGGGTTACCAGAATCCTCTTATTCCCCGAAGATGAATCCCAAATAGAGTGCTGCTACATAGCCTGCGGAAATCACACCGCGGCGCGGGATTGGTGTTAGGGGAGGAGATCAGCATTGCAGGTGCACCGAAAAGATGACTACGGTCGCATCAAATGAGTACCGCATGACTATCATGGGACTCTTATAGGGTCATTGTTATAGGGGGTGAGGGTTACCAAAATCCTCTTATTGAATAAACAGATCCCTTAGAGTAGATGTGGGCGATGTCCAGTGCCCCTTCTACCGGACGGACTCAGAAAGCCTGTTGCAAAATTGTATATCTGGTTATATACAGCACAACACTGTACTCTTGATTATTCGAAGTCTCAAAGGGGATCCACGTGTCTTAAACCTCTCCATCTCTCCGACCCGGCAGTCCTTTGCGAATTCAAAAGATGTGAACATGGAACTTTCCCCTAAGGGACCCCCAAATACGATAATCCTTATTATGGGACGCCCCCCAAAGAGGGTACCCCTAATTTGGGAACCCCCAAATCTACCTCTGAGGAATGGTGGTTTGTGAAAAAGGAGGGATGGGTTGCATACAGGTATAGGCTTTGGGGTTTAAGGGTTTGGGGTTAGGGTCTTCGTCTAGGGTTTAGGGCTAAGGGTGAATTTTAAACTTACTGGGCAAGGAGTTTATAGAGGTCTCCATGAAGGAATCTTGAGGGATAATTCTGCTGAACCCCCAGGTGAACTCGTTGAATAATCATGAACACCCCGTGGCAAAGCTTGCCAGCATTCATGCTTTCAACAGAAAATACACAACCCCACCGTCCCTAATAGTAGACATTCCCCCGTTTAACAGCCGTGTTATCTTGGGAATGTCCATTATCAGGGGAGTAGGGAGTTTGTTTTTGGGGATGGCAAAAACAAGTCGCTATGAATGCCTTCTTGTTCTGTAAAAGCAGGTTTGGCAAGATGTTGTACGCAACTGCGGTTTTGGCAGTTTTTGGGATTTCCAAAGGTGTGGGTCCCTTTTTGGGCCCCATAGCATGGTCACAATCCCAGGACATGTCTCCCAAAATTGGTGTCGCAAACTATTCTCGAGAAGGTGCCCCAACCTGCCCATGATCATGAGAACAGTCCGAATCATGTTGGGCTGTTGCTGATCAAAGCAGGAGAGCACATGCTACACTGCGTCTCACCCTGGCATTGATTGCAAAAGCAACTGAGGCCTATAGGACAACCCCCCGTGCTCCACCTTAAGCTTTCTCCACACCATAAATCCTGAACCCCCAAACCTCACTCTCCAAATTTAGACCAAAACAAAGAGTACTAGAGCACCACCCGATGCGGTGAGCCCTCCTATCCGTCCTTGGAAAAGGTCTCCTGGGCCCTGCAACTTTGGGGGGTAATTTAGGGCTGCAATAGGGATTAGGGGTTAGGGTTGCGGGCTTGAAGAGACAAATAGCGGAGAGTCAAATGTAAAAGAAAATGGAGCATAAATGGCAACTGGACTGATACAGGGGATTTATCTGAATCATTTCCCATGTTGTGGTCCTAGGTTCTTTGTATAACTGTAGCCCAGGCTACCTCAATTAGACGGTACTGGCAATTATCGCCTGGGGCGGGTGGTCCTATAATCCAATGCGTTCATCGATTCCGAGACTGCCGGTGCAAAAAAGCCCAGAGACGGGAACTTGGAATTTGCATCTAGTCGAAGAAACTTGGTGTGCAGTTATCGCTGGGTACTCATAAAGGATGCGCACACAGGCGTCTTATGATAGTTTCCCAACATGGGGGTCCCCCAACTATTATTTAAGGGACCTCCAAGAATGTACCCCTGATTTGGGGACCCCCGTATAGTTCCATTACCCTGCCTTTAGCCGTATATAGGGCTACCCACCTGGTATCTACCCACCTTGAGGTGTCTTCAATCCAGGGTGTTTCCCAACATCCCTTTCTGGGGTCATATTTAAACCTTTTCCTCGGTGTTACTAAAGTAAGGGATTAAATAATACCCCACGGGTACCCCCCACCGCAGGATTTAGAACCTTATTTTGCCTTGTACAGTCCTCATTAGCTCAACGCTTGGGGGGGTGGGTACCTTTTGGAGGGGGTTGGGGTACTATTGCAATCCCTAAACCCTAAACCCTAATAAAGAATCCTAGCAGTTGAGGGTGTTTAGGGGGACCCTGGATAGATGCAACCAGACTGCGCTGCTTACTAAGGCAAGAAGCCGGAGGAGGAGGTCTTGCACCGAAGGGCTTAATTTGGGTCTAGGATTTAGGGTTTAGGGTTTTAGGGTTTGGTGTGGGGTTCTACTGGGTTGCTGTTAAGAATTTCAACCATGTACTATGGTATGGAATATTTGATGATGGGATTTCGTGAGTATCTTGTTTCAACTTAACCTGCTTGACAGCAACCTCCTACAGAGGGAGGTTTAGGGCTGGCAAGGTTTAGGTACATTGAATTATTTTGAGTTAAGAACAAGCAAGAGGCATGAAAGCTACATTCGGAGTTGTATTGGTACGAGAAACTGTACTTCCCTAGTAGAGACATGCGGTGATGATGATACGTCTTCTCCAGGAAGGCTGCGCAATGCCCTTCATACAGGGGGTGGTTGTCAAAATTCTGGTCCCTCTTTGGGTACCCTAAGTATTAGGTGCCGTATTACAATAGGGATCCAGAAAGGGACCATAATTTTGGACCTGCCTTGCCTGGTCGCATCCGATAAGCGCAGAGTAGCTTCCAACAGTAGAGCACTTGAAAGGTCAGAAGGTGATCTATCACAGGCTCTCCTTCTTCTCCTTCATAACTCTGAGTAGGTGGTAGTATAGAAGGGGGCTAGTAGCGGAAGAATTGAATTTGCCCTAAACCGAGTTTTGGGTGAACCTTTCAAAGCGCCGGGGACTGCCTTGCATCCTTTGGGCCAATCGTGAACAATATCGGCCCTCCAGCGGTTCAGGGTTTAGGCCCCAAAATTAACGGAGAATCAAATGGGTAGTTCCTAAAATTGCCGTCACATCTTGGTATCTCTAATATTATGACCAAGAGGGGCCCATAATTTTGGGAACTACCCTAATGGAAAGGAAGATGGAACACGAAAATGGAAACTGGCCCCACACAGCGGATTCATCATCGGGACAATTATCAGCACTTTGGTTCTTGATTTCTTGTGTGATTACGGAAAAACTAGGAACGGACATGGAAATAAGTCGATTGTGCTTATTTCGCTAGTTTCGTGAGTTTTAATATGCCTCAAGTTCTCTATTTTTCGTAATTGTATCCTAGTGTTGTCCTGTTTTTGGATAGGAAAAGAGGAAAACGAGGAAGAGGCTACATTAGGAAAACAATTGGAAAATGATAGGAAATCAGTGAACAATTTATGAAGTTGTCGATTGTCCTCACCCTCACTAATTTACCAATACCTCCTGTGTTGGCCTGAACCCCAGCAGGCCTGATCAAGCTTTGTATCCTCCATCGCCTGCTCATTCACATGCACAAATTGGGGGGCTTCCCAAAATCAGGGATCCTTTTTTGGGGTCCCCATGAGAATCATGCAAAGTAACTCGGGGTCTCGGCTGGCCTCCCGCGCTCTGTTGATGTCAACACCCAACCTGCAGCTTGTTTGAGCCAACGCATTGACATGCATGCATCCATACATACATACATACATACGTACGTACTCCCATACCGTAAATGTATGACAGTATGTAAGCATGTAAGTATGTATGTCTGTATGAATGTATGTATGTATGTTCAGAAAACATGCAGATACGTGAGACGCGAGCCTTGGTACCAAAACTCCTGAAATTGTATCGCGGTTTCACAAGACATGGTATTAGGAGAAAGAGGGGAGCATCGCATGAACTAAACCTCAAGCTTAACTAAAACCTCAGCTTAAGACCCGCGATAAGTGTTCAGTGGATGCCATGTTGTCTACAGGAGCCATCCGATGAGGATGATAACGAAGATGACGAGGCAGTTTGGGATGTAGGGGTGAGGATGAACAATGATTAAAGGGGTTTAGGGTTGAATAATTACCAATATTGTGGTCCTCACTTGCTGGTATGATTCTGGTATAGAGTACCCCTGAATTGCTGGTATGATTCTGGAATAGAGTATCTCACATAGAGCTCAACATGATACTTTTTGGTCCCCTAGAGTATTTACAGTTTGCAGTGTAGGTTCCAATGGGCTTTGAGGTAGAAAGTAGAAGATCTTAGGAGGACCCCCCACCCTGTAATAGTGGTATAATAGGAATATAAGAGGACCCTAATATAATCCTGATTATCAATGAGAGTCACTATTACTGGGTGGGGGGTCCACCTAAAGAAGATCTACGGTCTGTGGAGTTCTGGGATTCCGGGGCTGTCGGCCATTTCAATTTGGGATCCCCTTTTTTATAGTATCCCTTAAGTAGATAGAATATGGCTTTGGGTACATTATAATAAGATCCCCCTTTACCCCATATTCTAGCTACTTACGGGGGACTACATCCATAAACTAGGGTTCATATGTTTTGGCTCGGGCTCCATCAACGTTAGCCTCTGTGCTTTTCATCCCCGAAGGGAAGGGTCACTGCCTTCCTTGCTTGATGGGTTGCCACGCAGGCCTATTTCAGTGAAATCAGCCCCTCCATGATCAATTGACCTGAGGGATACCTCCCCAAAAAGGTGATGCTTGTGCTTTTTTAGTCTTTCCTTCTGCCTGCCGCCTGCTCACTACGCGTGAACGTTCACTTTCATACAATTGTTGCTTTCCGCCTGCTGCGAATCTTGCTCTTGCTACGGCTGCAAAAGCTTGAGCCAGATGTTGAGCTTCATGAACAAAAGCGAGAATGCCATTTCAGAATTGGCTTCCGTCCGAATTGGCTCCCGTCTCAGCGTCCGGATGCTTGCTAATGCGCGCCAGTGCCTTCTTCTTCCACCACCGGTGCAAAGGTGAGAAACCAGCAGGTTCTGAGCAAAAAGCGCATCGTAGCTACGTTAAGTCAGGGCTTAGATACCCACATAAAAATCATAAAATCTAGTCGAAGCTTTTGCTGGGCCTTGAGCTAGCGTGAGCCTTCTTCAGGGTCGTCTTGTGGGTAAGCAATCTCCCGATCCTGTTGACTGTACAAGACTGTAGCGGAGTCATGTTCCACACTGCTAAACTACGACTGGCATCCTTCGCCAGGAAGAAGATGGAGACGAAGCCGATGAGGACGTAAACGGCTTGAGTGGATGCATGTCACAGGAACCTGCAAGAAATGGCACCAGGGAATGTTTGGAGGGAAAGGCCGTTCAACATCCGAACAGCTAAGTCTAGGGCCTAGGGTGAGCCCAAACTTCAACCTTCATAACAATGTCTATCCCCTCAAAATACTTCCAATCAGGCGACATGTGGCGCCTGAAATGTGCTCACGTGCAGGTTTCATGAGGTGACTATAGTTCTTCCTTGTGGGCTTGTCGATTGCCAGGTGCGATGTCGTGTCAGGATGTCCTGGGTTCTGTCGCATGCACAACTTCCTGCTCGCAGAAGGAAACTGTCAGAAGAGTCAAAGCTTCGAGCAAAAGAATTTACAGCTGAAGGTTCACGTATCAAACCCTCTCCTACAGCATGCTTGTAATTACGCTTGTGGCCTCAGTGCGTCAACCTGCACGAGATACCGTGTTCCGCCATAGTCTTGCAAATCAACGACTTGTTGTGATTATGATCATGTGTGCTGTCACCTCCACCTGCCGCTGCTAGTACTGTACGCCGTCCCAGGATGCCGACGTGCGTGCTCTGCAGCCCATTGTCATCAGACCAAGAATTGAAAACCAGGCTGGCACAGAGTTTTCATTGCATTTTCAGCGGTTACCACGCTGCTTCATTCACAGTTTTTACAGGGCTTCATGCAGGTTATGTAGGGGGTGTGGGAACGATCTGTTTTCCGACAGGATTTTAGAGTGCCTGTCCTCTTGGTCGGAATCAAGACCAATCCCCTTGGCTTTGATGGGTATGGGCTGAAGGTTTGGGATCTGGCCTCCTTTGGTCTACCTTGGCTTCTCCCACCAGCAACTGAGGTTTTCAAAGGCACTTCTTAGGAGGGGCCCTTATGACTTTCTCATAATCCCAGGCCCTCGAAGCCTTGAAGTCCCTAGCATTCTGAAAGGCCCCCGTCCAAGTTCATATCGTGTGAACACCGAGGGCTGAGTGGCGTGCCGCACTGGACACCCATCCCCCGCAAGCTGTGCCACCCGCTCCTCGTTCTGCACTCTTTGTCATGTTAGATTATGGCAGATCAGGTGCCCTCCGCCACACAGACATGTAACCCGCAAAGGCCCTTTTGAACGCACAGTAGGTCCTTGTTGAGTGTCTTCTCAGAGTCTGAACCTTAACCCCCCCCTTCGACATTTGCTTTTGCGAGGTGGCGATGATAACAGCAAAGGAAAGCCCACCGCCAGGGACTCAGGCCTCCTTCGCTGTCGCTCAATGAGGAATGGGGACAGGACGAGGAGGAGGAGGAGCAGCTGTTATTGTTATTGGCTCCGCCGG
>CAJNIZ010008114.1:23470-78735 GCA_905231905.1 Symbiodinium pilosum
TCGTGTAGTTAAAAGCAAAGCTCTCAAGCTGCAGCCTCACACAAGTGGTTAGCAAGCTTTTCAAATGATTTTTGTGTAAAAGAGTTGGCTGACTTGTATCTTTGAGATTGAATCACTTTAGCAGGCCGCTTGATTTTTGTTTTGGTTGCCAAGGGAACGTTTCCAGAATCTGTGGCAACAGTGGCTGTGCAACAGTACGCACTGCGCGCGTTCTTTGTTTTGCCAGCAGTATCTATAGGCAGAAGCTTTTAACGCCGTTTGCAAACCATGCGCAAACCTGCTTGGACCGTTTCCACCCATTACCAGGGCGGTCTGATACTGAAGAAACACGTCAGCCCTTACACCCGTACTGGGTAAGACAGTGGAAGGAGTCTATGGAGAATAGACGTATAGAGCCCCTCCGGGCTCCTCCTGTACGTCGGGAGGCACAGCCCTGTCCGCCACCCTAGTGGGCCAAATCTCTACTAGCATGACCAAGCATTACGAGAACGGTCAAACACTGAAAATACACGTCAGCCTTTGTCCACAGCATCTTTCTTCCGCCAAAGCAAATGAGAGACGTTTACGGCCTGCTTGGACACTTTCAATCCATCACTAGGACGCCTTGCGTAGCCGTGGAGGCGACTTTGCCGGGTATGCTGCCCACTTGTATGTGTCAACCCCACTGCCTCTTTCGAGAGAAGAAGAAAGCTTGTGGGCGATTGTGTATGTGTTGTGCATATGATTACTTTGTATATTCGAGAATGAATATCTATATTGCGTTCTGGAAACATTGGAGTGCTTCGCAAGTATTTGAAAAATTATTGTGCGAGATATGGTATGCATACATATTGCGTGGTTTTGACTTTTGGGAATAAGAGAATTTTGTCCCACCCATCATTGGAATAAGATGAGTTATTCCGTGACATTTTTGTCCCCGTGTCTGGGACACAAAGTTTTTGTACCCACCCAGCCCACCCTGGGGTAATCAACGTCTTGTGTTGGAAATATGTCACGACATGGGGTCGCGTGTATGCTGGGCATACTTTGATGTCAGGGTTGGTGTGCTACCCGATATGTGCGTGTTTGTCCCACAAACGACAAGAAGAGATGCGTTACTGTTGCTGGAAGGAAGATTGGAATTGGAATATCGAATATGATTTGATCACAACCTCCCACTGGAATAGCATATTCTGAAATATTTTTTTTTTTGACAAAGCTTTGATCACCAGAACCTTGTGCAATCAACCACAATAATTTCAATGGATACTTCAACACACCCCTAAATGATGCCCGGAAAACGCGATGAACTGTTTTTTGTTTTGAGTTTCTCAGCATGTTTGGATTTCATTATGTGTCTGGTTTGTGGTTGGAAGCTCAGCGGAGCTGGCGTAGGTAAGGTTTGCCCAAACCTGGCAGATGCGCAAGTGAAACGTAACTTCATAAAAGAAAGGTGTTTCCCCCTTCACGATTTCCGAGTGTTGATGTCACGTGATCTTCACTTTCATGATTTTATGCTGTTCCTTGTTGGGAATGCTTGCTGATCTTTGGGGCATATGATTTTTTTTTTCTGAGAGTGTGGCAGGGTGCGTGATTTTTTTTCATATTTTCCCTTATGGCTTGTTGTATGGATTGCAAAATGGTCTGGCAAATAATTTCTGTCAATGCGCAGCCCTTTCTTGCCCATTTGTGACAAGCAAATGTCTTTTCCCATCTTACACGGTCTTGGTTGTACAGTGTGAGAAGCCGTTCAAAATTGGAGTGTTCAAGAATATTTTTCTTGTTCACCCTGCCAGGTTCTCAGCCGGAGATGTTTATAAAGGATTGATTGCATGCGCTGTTGTGCTGCGCATGTTGTGCAGATGAAACAATTGATTCCCTTTTTCACGCACTTGACGAAGAAGATATGACCGATCTCAGTGCTTGCATACATTCATGCCCGCGTTTTGGGTTGGATCCGTTCTGCAAATTTGTATTTGGCCATGGTTGGTTTCATTGAGTGCGCAGTGAGTGAAGGGCATTACCTGAAATTTGAAGGCAACCACCCGCTTTGAATTGTTACAAGGAAGCAATGCATCGAATGCTTGTGTCAAATACGCACTTTGTTTGATGATTGACCCATTGGAAAGTGTCCGAAAGCTCAGAAGTTTCAGCCGGTGAACTTGTAAATATGGGATTCAAACGTTTCTCAGGTTTTGTAGGCTGTATACCAATTTCTTGAAAGATGTTGTCCATGCAAGGTCTCCTTTGCTGAAGTTCAAAGTGCTCTTTCACAGTTCGTCTTGCAAGCGTGAATTGATCATGAGCTTCTTTACGAGCACGGGGAATTACATGCGGACGTGAAAAATTGCACAATGTACAAAGTACAAAAATTATTTTGTGACATGGTTGGTTCGTGCGATTGGCGGTTTTTTGATGGCATGCCTGTTTGCCGATGTGGGTTAACTTGTCGTTCAGTCCGCATGTTGGGCATACTCTAACCCGGCACCGTTCTTGTCCGCAGCTGCAGTTGTAGGTAAGGGGTGGTGGGCACACACTTATGCAGCTGCAAGAGCCTCGGTGTTTGTTTGCATGTTGTTTCGCGTTGTTGGTCACCGCATAGGCGTGCGTGCACGTAGATCGAGGTGTTTTTGATTCGCACAGCACGAAAGCATGTGGCTGGCTGAGAAAGGGCATGGGTTTACCCAACTTGAGGCAAAAACGTGTTGGATGTGGCGCATGCAACTAAGGCCAAAGCTTTACCAGCTGACATTGCAGAGATCTTCTGCAGCAAGCTGGTCGCATAAGGGTTTGTAATGGCAATATGATGGTTTGTGCATTCGGCAGGGATGGGCGTTTGCTTGATTGGAAGTCCAAAATATTTTCTCGTTTGGATCGTGACGCTGTGGCATCGTCAGATCACGCATGCCATCTACGGCAACTTCTCGGCCCCAAAGGCGCAGGAGCTGGCTTTCCCTTCTGAAGGGAGCTGCTTGCCCGGATAGTTGTGCACTTGTTTACTGAATTGAGCGTGTTTTTCAGGAGATTGTCTGCTCCCGGTACAAGACGCTGGAACTTCTGAGGTTCCCTGTTGCAAGTTAGAAGCGATTTTGCACGAAATTTTGACAGGCCAGACGATTCTGGGAAAGTTCAAAGTATCTTGTCCGTGGAGCGCTCCCAACCTGCCACACATGCATGTCACGTTCCGTGTGCAGAGTTGCCCTGTGCAGGAGATCTTTGGTGTTATCCGAGCTCTGCACCCGTTTAGACTAACAGGAGCCAGCCGTGATTACATAGTTTTGCCGGCATGATTTCAGCTGGGCCATCTCCAGCCATGTCAGCTCTCGAGATGTAGATGTGTCATTTTTTCGTGATGCAGGTCGTCGCATCGGACTCCGGGAGAATAGTTATTCTGGAATACGATGGCACAAAGAACATGCCGCGACCTTGCCATAGCTGCGGAGATACTCTTGGGCCGGTGCTTTGTTCCGAGGTTCGAGAAGGTACACCAAGAGACCTTTGGCAAGACAGGTTGCCGAAGAATTGTGCTGCGAGCCCAGATTTTTTCTAGGAAGCCTGACACAAGTCTTCGATATCCAAACTGACTTTCAGTTCTATGGAGGCCTGGTCAGTATCTTGCAGTTGACCCCAAGGGACGCTCTTGCCTTGGGTTTGAGCCAAGTGAAGTTGATGGCTGGGCAGTGCCCTTGCTTTTGTCCAAGGTGCAGTTATGATTGGTGCGATTGAGAAGCAGAAGTTTGCGCACGTCTTACGGGAATTGCTTGTCTCATGTTCGCGCATCTCTCCCACAAGCTTGCTTTCAACGCTGTAGAGACAGGTGTACATCTTGAATCGGGATTCAGCGGCGCGGCTGACGATTTCATCGCCACTGGAGGCGCACAAGAGCAAGAGGCTGAGCTTGGCTGACCTCCCAGTTCACGGACTGAAGTCGGTTACCCCTCAATAGCTGTGATGTCGAGGTTACACCCTAGTATATGCCATGGTTGGCATGGATGTGGGATTTGAGAATCCGCTCTTTGCAAGCATTGAGCTCAGCTACGAAGAGGCCAGGACTGCATAAGCATCGTTGTCTGTTGTCCTTTTGTGGTTTGCCCGTGTGTGAGACCTACAGGTGGACAAGGACCCGCAGGCAGAGCCTCCTCAGAAGATGTTGACGCTCTATGAGATGGATTTGGGATTGAACCATGTCACGCGGAAGTTTGCAGATGCTGTGGACCACAGTGCGCACGCCCTGATTGCTGTGCCTGGTGGTGTGGATGGGCCGAGCGGTGTGCTGGTTTGCTGTGAGAACTGCCTGGTCTACAAGAAGCAAGGGCATCCTGACGTGGTCTGCGCGATTCCGAGGCGCCTTGAGATGGCCCAGGAAAAGGGACTACTCATTGTGGCCCATGCCACGCATAAGCTCAAAGACTTCTTCTTCTTTTTGATCCAGAGCGAGTATGGGGACCTCTACAAGGTGACGTTGACGCATGATGAGGACCTTGTCTCAGAGGTCCAGGTCAAGTACTTTGACACCGTGCCGCTCTCCAATGCGCTCTGCGTTCTCAAGACTGGCTTCCTTTTTGCTGCAGCTGAGTTCGGCAACCATGCCCTGTATCAGTTCCAGGGTATTGGCACGGACGAAGAGGATCCGATGTGCACATCTTCGCATCCTCACGGGGCACAGGCACTCGTTGCCTTCAAGCCGCGAGCGCTCAAGAACTTGATGCTCTACGATGAGATGCCTTCTCTGTCTCCTGTGATCGACATGAAGGTTTTGGATGCCACGGGTGAGGGCAAGCCGCAGCTCTATGCCATGTGTGGCCGAGGTCCACGAGCCTCTTTGAGAGTTCTTCGGCATGGCTTGGCAGTGACTGAGATGGCCGTGAGTGAGCTACCGGGAAAGCCGAATGCAGTTTGGACCGTGAAGGTGCGCACAAGAAGACAGGGAAGTTGTGACTTCTCTTGCATAGAGTTTGTTGTTTAGGAGATTAAATGACAACATGTCAGGCCACCATGGACAGCGAGTATGACCGATACATTGTGGTGTCCTTCGTAGACGTAACTCTCGTGCTGTCCATTGGTGACACAGTGGAGGAGGCTGCAGCCTAAGAAGAGACATCAACCTGTAAATGGACCACGCATCTCATGGCTTTGTCGCAGCTGTGTCGAAGACTTTCAGCTTGACATGTGATCACAGCCATTCCTGGCAATCTAGAGTGTCTGGAATTTCGTTTGGTGTTGAGGTTCTGGACAGTGGCTTTCTTGCCACAGCTCCCTCTTTGCTCATCCAGTTGATGGCAGATGATTCTTACGTGCAGGTGTTTTTCTGTTTCTTATCTATCAAAGACGGAAAGCTTGAGTGGCGAGGTGCACCCTACGGGCATCCGCCACTTGTTGCCACGGAGAACAAACGAGCCCGGTTCTCAGTGAACCCTGACATGGCCAGGCAGTCAAGCTCTATCTCAACTTGAGGTGGAGGGTGCCTGGTCAGAAGCGCATCGTAACAGCTGCTGCGAACGAGCGACAGGCACGAGAATCGCGAAGAAAGACTGTTGCTGCTTGCTGTGCATTTGTCACCAACCGCATGCTCCTCCAGGTTGTCATTGCATTGTCTGGTGGCGAAATCTTGTATTTCGAGATTGACGAGAGCCACACTCTCAACGAGGTCGCTGTGTTGCCCATTGATGCTCATTAAGCCCATCTCCATGCAAAGAGGGCTCCTGTGAAGGTGGCTAAGCGTGACATGAACTACGAGGTCCTATGCATTGCAGTAGGGCTCCAAGTCTCAGTGCCTTTTAGATGCTGGCATCTCGCCAGCTAGCGTCACGAGGTGCAGCCCGTCCCGGACAACCGGCAGCGCGCATCTTTCATGGCTGTTGGAGGTGTCGCACTCGCCAGCAGCCATGAACTTGCGAGTTGAGGTGTGGTGTAACACTGGTGTAGCTCTTGCATGCTGCAAGGCATTTCCGGCTCAGCTGGTCCTAGTAGAATTATGATCAGCTTGTCCAAGGGGCAGACGTTGATGGGTTTACATGAGATTTTGCAGGTTTGCAGCTTGAAATGAGGCCTGCATAGTCAGCTGCAACAACGCTTGCTTGTAAATGCCATTTCACATGCGCTCCCGTGACTTGCCGCAGCTACATGGCATAGCGCCGCAGCCGGTTTCTGAAGCCAGAAGGTCTGTCCAGTGGGAAGATAGGTTTTTAGAGACAGATGGCTGGGAAGGCTACGAAGACTTGGCTGCAGATGCTGCTGATCCCAAATGGTGGCATGTATCCGATGAGAAGATTGCGGCGCTGATTGCCCAGCAGCAGGGAGGGCTGCATGAAACGCGAAGGCCTAGCACACTTCTACAGGCAGGGCTTGTCGAGATGGAGCTGGCCGAGGAGTCTGTGGATGACATGGGTCAGGTTGATGAGCCTGAGAAGCCTCCGGTACAACCTCCAAAGTCCAAAACCTGGTTGGTGCCAGATGATGCGATACTGAAACTCATCCAGGAAATGGAAGCAAAGCAGCATTCTGCACATTCTGCTCTATCTCAAACTGGAGCAGAGCTTCTCAGCATGACTTCTCCAAGGGCCAGGCCCAGCCCGAAGACGCGGGACATTTGCCACTTGGCCCGGCTTAGCTCTTGATGGATAGCGGGTTTTTAAATATGGACTACAGACTCAACTTCTGAACCGAATTTATTCCTCTGACAGGTGTGCGTGTGCTCTGGGTGGGAACCGGCGAAACGCTGTCACTGCGAGTGCCTCCAGACCTGCCAATCGATCCAAAGCCGGCAGTCGCTGCGCAACTTGCAGAGTCCTTGGGTCGAATTTTTGCTGGTCCCTTCTAGGTTTCCTTTTGCAGTGATGCCATGGGCCCATATGTTGGCAGATGGTATTTGATGCAAGGCTCCCTCAGCGTGGAAGCTCTCACGTGCCCAGCCGTGCCAGCCTCGCACTGCAGCGACTGCTGCCGGAATCCTCCGCAACAGGGCAGAGCAGCCGGCTGCGGAGGCTGGGAGACGGGGCAAGACATTACATGTGGCTTTGCGCTTTATCTGCGCCTGCTCAGGAACAAACCAGGCCACGGGACTTCATTGAAGGGGATGATCGAGTCCATCATTGGCGTTCCGCCCAACCAACAAAAACTGTTTCTGGTTTGCCAGAAGAAGCTGTATAATCACTCTGACTTGTTCTCATGATGGATCGCCCATTTTGCGCGTATCAGCTGAGGGTCCATGACAAGCATCTTTGCAGACCTGGAGCAACATTGCAGGAGAGTGTGCTACTTGTAAAGATTTTAGAATTTGACATGATGAAATGCAGGAAATTGGCGTGGCTGATGGGGACCAAGTGACCTTGGTGGTCCCTAGGCTTCCTCAGCATCCCGAGTCAGAGGTGGGGACATGTTCAGCTGCCGTACCTTTGCATGTGCTAAGCTCCGAGCTGTGTATTTCACATGTTGAGTTCGCAGGAGGCAGCTGGTCGACCTGATGTCAGTCGAGGTGTTGTATTTGACTGCAATGCGAAAAAAGTCGGCACCCTGGAACTCCTGAGGCATAACTCGGTCTGCTGGCCGCAACTTTCGAGTTGTCCATCCCTGGCGGTCCCTCTCGCCAGCAATGAGCACGATATGGATGCGTCAAGCGGAAGCTAGCATGGCTTTTCCTGCTCAGGTGGGGCCAAGAGAAGCCGGCTAAGAAGGATGCCATGAGTTTTGCGTCCAACGACTCCTGGCTTGCAATTTGTCATTTAGAGGTCGTTTACATTTTTCCATTCATGACACGCTTCTGGTGAGGACATTCACCTGCCAAATGCGGATGACAAGTCATTGTTCAAGCTTCGTGAAAAGCTTGGGCTGTTTGGCTTCAAAGGGCGAACATAAGTTTGTGTGGCCCGTCCATGTCCAGAAGAGCTGGAAGTTTGGCGGCCAAGAGCTAATGCACACGGTGGTCCAACCAAGCGGGCTGAAGATCAGCAGGAGCTTGAACTTGAGGGTCATCAGTCTGGACCGTTCTTGGTTTGCGGAGCGGGTCCATTAGCGTTTTCTTGGAAAAAATGTTTAGTTGCATGCCCACCCCAATAGCTTTGAACGGTGATCATATGCTGCGCTCAGTTTTTCCGCAGGTGTGGACAACACCATTCGAATCCTGTCGCTGGAGCGTGAGAGGCCCCTGAAGCAGCTCAGTGCCCAAGCCACGACCCCAGAATTGGCGTCAGCAACGTCGCACATCTTGCCGCAATTGGTGATTAGGGCTCTGGTGAACCTGGGTGACTCTGAAACCAACAAGTTTCGAGACACAGCTGGCAGCCTGTTCCCCCGAGGACGACAGGAAAAACAACTTCCGCTCAACTACTGTAAAGCCCGTTTTTTCTTTCAGCGAGACCATCAATCAGCAAAGTTCATTGCTCCTAGTCAATCAAGAGTGGAAGTAAGCCTCCGACTGTTTGTTGAATTAATCATGATCCTAAGGCAGACCCGAGATTTCTAATAGCCTCTAGCCGTTTAACAAAACCAAGCTTGAGCGACCTTCCGTCAAAGCTGAGGCTTTGCAATCACCTGCTGAAAGCGTTTGCCTCCTGGAGATGAAGAACCTGGGACAAGCTGAGGCTCCCAAAGAAGGCGAAGCTGACTCTGATTTTTCATTCCGTGCCTGCGGACAGGATGTCCATAGCTTGTTCCTCAGCATCGGTCTCAGCCGCGGGCCCAGCTCTTGATCCCAAGCATCCTCTACGCTGAACTCGGCATCCGCGCAGGTAGCGGCATCCTCATCCGGTCTGTGGTTGACTTTGCCAGGCTCTCAGGTCTCAGGTCTCTAAGGCATATGCCTGCATTTCGTCAAATTGTCCTTCCTGTGTGGGAAGGTCACTGGTACGCTGAGCGATCAGCGATCCCGGTTTTTGGGGGCCAAAGCCGTGCGACTGCACAAGGCCTGGCATGCCTGTCTAGCTGCCTTGCACATACGACCTTCTGACAAGGTGGAAGCTCTTAACAATTATTCATTGAGAAGTGAAAAGGACATGTTTTGCCAAAAATCTGAGAGGTCTCAGTCCAGGGAATGCGGCGGCCTGAGCCAACGCCTGCCATAGCAAACGACAGCAGAGATAGATTGACATTTCTCAGGCCAGCGATGCTTGCTTTGAGCACAAAGCCGTGGCTCTCTTACAATTTCCAGGGCAAGAACCATTGTGCCTGGCCCAGCCACTTCTCAATCTGCGCATCTAATCTAGGCAGTGTGTTGCATCTGAGGCACCCCTATGAGCTATGAGCAGTTGGAGTTCGCTTCCTCCTTTGCATCAGAACAATGCCCAGAAGGCATGAGAGATCGTTGTGCCGTGTCGTGCTTATGCAGAGTCTTTGCATGCGCGGTAAGCGGCTGTTCTTGTTCCCCCAAAAACCTAAGCGCCAAACCAAGCGCACCCACTCGGGCTAAAGTTAAAACATGAAGCTGGTGAACAAAGACCAGTTCGGATCCGGCGAGGATCCGAGCAATTGGCCGGCATCATCCCGCATCTGTGGCGGATGTGGACGACAACAATCAAAGTGTCCTGTTTTACGCAGCTTCACACGGCAAAATGACAATGGTCAAATTTTTGATCAAACATAAGCTTCGAGATAAACTTCCAAGACGACTGGCAGAAAAAAAACTTTGGAATGCCAGCGCAAGAGCTCCAACCTTAAAGACGGAAATGATCGCCATAAACCCAACGTGAAACGCTTAACCTCAAATTCATGCCAAGCAAAAATTGAATACGCCTTAAACAACAAAGCCAATTTGCTGAACTCAAAATCTCACGGTGCCCAAATTCAAAAACCCGGAAGCCTCATGCCCTAAGCTAAACTGTAACCCAACCTAATCCCAAACTCCACAACTTCGGAAATCCTGACCCATCAGCCTCAACCCTAGAAGTGACACTGCTGGAATCCCAAGAAACCCAGCCTTCAGCCAAAATCCGATACCCCAAGCCCTAGAGTCCGAGCCCCTAAGCATTGAAATTATGAAGCCACACACGCGGGTCTTGCGCGTGTAATGTGAAAGGGTGTAGGGGGGATTTTGCTTGAAGTCCGGGGAAGTTTTTTTTGACTGGACTGACTTAAGAAGCCAAGCAACAGCTTGAAACAAAATCGCAAGCGTACAGGAAAAAATATCACGTCCTTGCTCATGTGGATGGGTGACTCTCCATTGGACCTGCAGGTTTTGTTGCAATCTCTGGCAACACTCTGCGCAAAGCACCCAGAGTGTGAAAGCTGGCATGACGTAGTGATGAGTTCCATCAATTCAGAAAAATGTTTTGCCGAGGCATTCTGGCCTGTGAGAGACTGGGTGAGCTCTTCAACCAGACAGCAGTGCACTCAGCTGGTCGTTCTTTTGTGCTTGGTAGATGCAGGCATAGAAGCAATGAGAAACCCAGTAGCCAAGAGCAGTGCATGAAGGTTATGAACTTGTCCTACACTCCTCGACGCTTTGTGCCGCTTCCTCCCGCCGTCCTGCCACCGCCTGGGCAGCCAACCACCGATCCCATTATGCACGGAACCCAGCAAGCTTTATTGCGCAGTGCGATGCTGCAACATCAGAGCCACATCATTCGTGCTAAGGTTGGCGATCTTGGAAGCGGACCACAACGCGTATAACGAGGTGGGGGGGCGCAAAGTTTGAGTCGCTTGCAAGCCATGATTTGTTCAGGAGACGAAGCGAGAGATCAGAGCAGCGCTGAAGAAGATCCGTCTGGTACCAAGACAAGCACCGATTCTGAGGGCTCATCTTTTTGGCCCCGTCCCATACCCTCAAATGTCTAGGTTCGCCCACGCATCATGCGGTTTAAGGGCTAAGGATTTTTTTTAGGGCTTAGGGAGTGTCCAGGGATCAGGGTTTTTTTAGGGTTAAGGGCGAAGGGTTTTTAGGGTTTAGGCTGTATTAGGTCTAGAATTTGCTAGGGTTTCGGGTGTTTGGGGTTAACGTGTGTTTTAGGACTAAGGTAGTATTGGATGTTAAAGTTCTCCGCGTTTTTAGAGTTTAGGGTATAGGTTTTAAAAGGGGTGTTAAGGGTTTGGGGCTTTTCAGCTTATGACTTTTTAGGGTTTAGGGGTTCTTAGGGTTTAGGCTTAGGGTTTATAAATACATAAGGTTTTTTTTTAAGGGTTTAGGGGGATGTTTACAGTTTAGGGGGCTTTAGGGTTTGGGGGGTTTGTAGGGTTCATTTTTTAAGGGTTTCGGGCCTTTTTAGAGCTTATTTTTAAGGTTAGGGCTTAGGGTTTTTTAGCGCTCAGGTTTTTTTAAGGTCTAGGACTTTTTAGGGCATCAGTGTTTTTAAGGTTTAGGTTTTTTTTAGTGTTCAGGCTTTTTTGGTCTAGGTTTTATTTGCTTGTTGGGGTTCAGGGTTTTTTTTAGGATTAATTGTGGGTTTTTCGGGTTGAGGGTTTTGGGATTTGCAGGGTTTAGGGGAGGGTTTAGGGTTTTCTAGGGGTTGCTAGTTTTTTGGCATAAAGCCTGGAATTCCGGCCCCCCAAAAAGGTATGAGAGGGTCGACGATTGCGACTTGGTTTTGTAACGTGGTTCCGCGGACGCTGTCGGGATAGCGAGCTATGTGGATGTAGCAAAAACTGGCTGGGGCCAGGGATTTGAGCTTCATGACATAGTCTGTGCCCTGAGGCGCGGGCAAACCAAAACTTGGGACGGTTCCGTTAGGGCAACATTAGGACGTCTTGCAAGCACCCATTTTTGAGTTGACAAACTGTACAGCAAGTCTGTGAGTTACAAGGCAGTCACAATTTTTCATGGCCAGGCCTGACAAAAACGGTGGACGATGAGCTTGATGATGTGAAGGATGAGGATGACGAGGAGGATCTTCCAGAAGCGCAGGCCAGCTCTAGTTTCCTGATTGCTGTGTTGTCTCACCTGCATTGATGGCTTTCAGGTCGGTACCTTCAAGGCCGGTGAAGGCAAATGGGGGTCCTGCGTGCGAATCGTTAGCTTCTCAACTGGCGGAAATCATCCTTGCATTGCCACAGCGAGCGGTAAAACGGCCAAGGTCAATCCATCCAACTTGCTGCCGGTGTTCAAGCTCGATCTAGACATCGATGAGGCGGGCAACTAAGAATGTCTGGCAACTCAGATCATTCAGGTACAGGTTCTCTACGTTTTGCTTCCAGGCTGCGCTGTGCTTGACAGTTTGCTACTTCTCTCAGCTGGCCAACCAGTCTGCAACTAAGTGACGCAAGAAGAAAGTGTTCTGTCTGCTCCTCTTTCAAAGAGAGGAACTTCAGATTTGACTCTACACTTGCTAAGGCCTTGCTTGGTTGTCGGAACTGTATACAACATGACGATGAGCTGGCATGTTTACTCTGTTGACATTTACCGTGTTTGCAACAATAGCTGCTGAATCTTGCGAAGGTGCGCAGCTTGACAGAGCTTGAAATGAGCCAGGTTGTACCCGCGACATGCACCCAAGGCTACCATCAAAACATACATGTACGATGAGCTGGCGCCCTACATTGTTGCAATACGAGACATTCGGTTGCCGCGCGCATGCCATTTACACATCGTCTCAGGCGCTACCATCTCCAACTCATTCACTCTACCCCGCTTGATGTTTCGCCCTCAGCTCTGGAGCAGTGAGGGTCATGGATGCGGCGGTTGTGCCAAGGATGTGCCGCTTTGTCTCTTCCCGTTCGAAGGCATTCTACAGAGTGGTATACTGCATTTTAGGCACAGCACCTAGTGGACAGAGCTTCAGCAAGGCCGTCTTCTGGCCAGCGTCGGAAAGTGCCTGCGGATTTATGAGCTGGGCAAGCGCAAGTTGCCGCCTTCTTATCCACGAAGGGGGGTTGCCAACCTGGATTAGCATCCGAGCATTTGTTCCTGGCATGTGACAAAGGTTGCGGAAGTGCGAGTACAAGAACATTCCTGAAGGTCTGATGTGGATGCTTGCGCCTCAAGCCTTGAGCTGCCGGCCACCGATTCAGAAAAATCTAGGGGCACTTATCAGGAGCCAACGCCCTTGTCATTCAGAAGCTGCGCAAGGTAAGAATCGATGTCTGGTATTATACAGGACAATTTGGACTGCGAAAGTCAGCTGCAGCATAGGCATGCGAGAATCACCAAACCCCCGGCGTCTCGTGACAATCAACACCTCAGAAAGGAACCCGCATAAATTGTTGTGAATGAGGCCTCCGGGCCTCAAGAACAGTATGTCATGAGGACTTCATCCAAGGTACTTCTGGCCTTGTACGATACGTTTACAAGCACGACTGATAATGTTGGGATCAAGGATTTTTTTGCCGAATTTCAGGGATGCCCTTCAGAGATACCTAGCAAGGTCTAGACAGGATACCTTGAGAATGCTTGGTAGAAAGGACAGTTGCAATAGGACACTAGGTAGGCTTTGCGTTATCACGATCGAAACTTCAGATACTTTGGCTACTGTGCTGTGTTTTTAAACATCTGTGAAGACTTCCGAGACCATCAGTTCTGATTTCGCTCTCTTCGTCTTGTCTTTGCGTCCTCCGTTGTAGTCTGTGAATCTGTTTGTCTTCGAAACAAACTTTCAGTTTTCACTAATCTGCATTCTCTTGTGCAAAATTCTCACCTTATTGCTGATGTATCTGTAACATGAATGAGTATTGAACACCATTGGTGACGCACGGAAGTCTAGGCCAGGAGGTGATTGAAGCGTCGATGCTGCTGTTGTCTCTTGCTCTGCTCGTGTTGCAAGGCACGTTAAGGGGGACAAGATCTTCACGGCTGACTTGCGCGAGTCCTTCCACATCTTCAAGTGCCACAGTTGCACTGTCAGCAGTGTGGTTTTTTTGTACTTGAGTTGGCAAAGAAGTAGCTTGATGTAGTCGCATTGTATGGCACATGTCGTGGTCCTTGAGCCTTCTACAGTGCACTAAAGTTGGCATGAAGCTGTTCAGACTGAAGCCTGCTGAAGAGGTATCGTCGATCAGACAATCAGCTTTTCGTCCTTGCTGATGACCAAGCTCCAAGATGGACGCCTCAGCCTCGATGATTACATGGTGTGAGTGAACCATTGTCAGACCATCGGCAGTCTTTCTCTTCCGCTGTTGTCATCACTTGCTCCTTTGAAGCAATGGGGCTTCTGAGGACCTGCGCAACTGTTCTGGACAGTATGACCATGGCAGGCCAAGTGCAGTCTCTGTGGCATTGTTCAGATCCAGAAGCATTTTTGAAGATGGTGCAGGCGCCGACAAGTTTGACAACTTCTTCATCAGCAGAATACCAGACGAGGTTCGCGCTGCACAAATGGCAAAGGGAAGGGTTGGACGGTTCCATCTATGAAGAGCAGCTTTCCTTTTTCAATTTGTTGATGCAAGGCTCGCGATGACGAAGGTTCTGTTCTGAGCGTTGAGTAGTTGCCAGTGCTGACAGTGAGCGATAGCTGCTGTTGACGGGCCACGATCAGAGACGAGTGAACAGCATGAGATGGCATGGATGCAACACCCTGAAGCTTAGGTGGCGACCACACTGGCCTTCGCTTGAAGGCACTGGAAAGTCAAAATGACATTTCGGACATGTTTCCAAGCTGCTGAATGACATTTGAGAAAGGCTGACACAGCCTACCTCACCGGCGCGACGCCAAAGCTGGACAACATCGTGCAGTTCCATGTCGGTCGCGATCTCATCGCCATTTGGAAAGGCAATGCGCCTTACGCACGCTCCCGGACCTGCAGGTGATACGGTGACCGCCCTCGAGAAGACCACGCTGGCACAGGGTGGAAGCGAACTGATTTGCTACTCCACACTCCTAGGCGGGGGAGTGGGTTGCCAGTAGCAAAACAGACTACTTGCTGGTTGATGCAGATGTGGACGCTTCCAAATCTTTCAGCAGGTGCGATTGGTGCCTTCTATCCTTTTGCTGGGAAGGATGAGGCCTGCCGTCACGCATTGTTTCGTCGTCAGCCTGATGCCGGACATTGTAAGTGCTTGTATTGCTGGGTGCATTTTGATATTGATGGCAGTTGGACTTCTTCCAGCACTTGGAAATGTTTGTGCGGGCAGAGAAGCCTCCTTTGTGCGGAAGGGACCACATCATGTGCCCGCGAGCAGAGCCTTGTGCTGTAGAGTGTCTGATGTTCGGCACATGGCCAGGTACCGTTCCTACCACTTTCCAGTGCAGAGTTGCCCTGACCCAAGATCAACGCACCTGTTAGGTTCATGTAGCAAGGTATCTGCCTGATTCTTAAAGGGGAGTTAGCAGCCGCCGCAGCCGCCACAGCAGCCAGGAAGCAAGGTCAAGGATGGAGCAGTTCAGAGGCTAAGATTCACCAAGCAGATGAGCAAGAGATGGAGCGGGATCCAGCTTCCTGGAAGTCGAAAGAACTCTGCTTCTGCTCCTTGAGCACCCTGGCAGACGTTGGATCTGCGAGAATAAGCCTTCAGGCGTTGATGGGGACCTGTGCGAGCAGTTTATGACGCTCACAGCTGAGAAGCTCTTGCCTCAGGACTTGGCCATGCGTCGCAGCAGGTGTAGCAGAGTGGCAAGCTGCAATAACGATACTGAATCAGGCAGAGACTGATTGCTAGCGAGTTGGACCGGACACCAGCAGAGATCATCAAGAAGCTGGAGGATATGACATTCTTTTTGACATCTTTCATATTGGCCTGTGGTCTCCTTCATTTCTGGGCAGTGTCATGACATCAGGATATGCGCAATCGGCTGATCTGAGAAGGGCTCTTGCATCCCGTGAATCATGTCACAGCTCCGATTGATCTATCACAGCAAGCAGATGTTCATTTGGCGGCAGTTGAAGATACTACGTGCAGTGTAGCGTTGTAAATACCGTTTATGCAAATTGAAGTTTGAGCTATCAAACCGCCAACCAACCCGAAAAGGGACGAGTTTTGGGCTTACAAGTAGAGGTGTTGCAAGTTAACAGCAGCTTCGATCTTCGATTGAAGATTTGCCTCCTGCCGTGCGTTTGGTGAGCCACTGGCCCTAGAAGCGTGCTGCTCAGGGCAAAGCTTGACATGACCCGAGAAACAGTCATGATTGACTTCTCGACTGCAAACTTGTTTCTTTAAGCAAGCGAGAAAAAGGAATTCAGGAACAGCATGGGTGTCACATGTGATGCCATGGTTTAATGTACAAGCGCCATTGGTGGCGCGTGCCAGTGCTGACTTGTTTGGCCAGTCTCCCTGGTTTTACATTTGAAAATCCTTTGCTTGTGAAGCTTGCGCTATCCTGGCATGATTCGCACCGTTCCGCCTCTGCCGCGGAGAGGGAGTGAGCCGAAAGCGGACCATGCTATTTCTAATGGAGCTGGCTCCCTAAAGGTGAACGGCTCTAAGAAAGTCAGCCTGAAAGAGGTAGAGTCTGGCGGACGTGGTCTCGAAACAGGGGCGCTTGTTTGGGTGTCCGATGCTTCCAAAGTATGGGCCGCGGGTGAGGTCACTCATAGTGAAAGCTGCCATGTAATCGTGAAGCTGGACTCTGAAGACCCGATTGAGGATGACCAGCATGTCAATGTCCCACATACCGGTGCCAGTGTACGATTGCTGCGGCGAGATACGACTATTCTGAACACTGCTGCGCTATCATACGATGACCTGACAAACGTGCCAGAGCTGCACGAGGCTGCACTTTTGCAGGCCATTGACGACAGATTCCAGCATGGTCGTATCTATACATTGACGGGTCCTGTGCTTCTGGCTGTGAATCCCTTCCGACACATGCCTGGCCTTTACTCACCGGAGATGCTTCGCAGCTTCATGAATGCACAAAAGCTGCAACCTCACATCTTCAGCATTGCCAATCGTGCGTATCAAGGCCAGCATGTGCATGTTACTTTAGCAGCGTTCACTAGGTGTTCATCTGGATTTAGTGACATGCAGGGCGAGCAGTCAATGTGACAGCAGATGTTGTTTGCTCTGTGGGTTACCTCTTGCAGGCATTCTTGATGACGATGAATCTCAGACCGTGCTTGTCAGCGGAGAGAGCGGCGCTGGCAAGACGGAAACAACAAAGTTTGTGATGCACTTCTTGGCTTTGACTGGCGCTGAGGCTGTGGTCTCTGAGGGTGAGAAACCATTGTCACGAGTTGAGCGACAAGTACTTCGGTCAAATCCGCTGCTGGAAGCATTTGGAAATGCCCAAACGCTGCGAAATCACAATTCGTCAAGATTTGGCAAGTACATTGAGTTGCAGTTTGGTTTCGAAGATGGATCACACTCATTGAAGCGTTTGGTGGGGACCAGAATTCGCACCTACCTTCTGGAGACGGTTCGTGTCATCGACCACCAGCAGGGAGAAAGGAGCTTTCACATTTTCTATCAGATTCTGGCAGGGGCATCGCTACCTGAGTTGGATGGCGTGAGGAAGCACCTGGATAGCATTGAAGGTGCCTCCACTTTCAAGAACCTTGGCAACTCAGCCTGCTCAGAACTTCTGGATGATGCAGAAGACTTTCAGGCTACCCTCGCTGCCATGCAGACGATGGGATTTCACATGAGTGAAATTACTGACGTGATCCGAGCAGTTCTTGCAGTACTGCACGTGGGTAACATTTGCTTCGCAGTTCCTGCCAAGCACCTTGTCCTGAGGAGCAGTTATGTGCGGTCGCCTCGTGCAGCCGGTACTCGCATCATGTGAATGTTCAGTCCTGTGACAAGGAACAGCGAAGCATCGGAGGTGCTCAAGTCGGAGGATGCAGCAAACGAGCCTCTGCAGTTGAGCTCCGAGCTCTTGGGTCTTCCGCAAGCACAGCTTGCAGAAGTCCTCTGCAACCGCACGATGCAGGCACCTGGTGAACAGGTCATTCGAATGGCGAACACATTGCAGCAGGCAGGGCTTTGAAGCAAAATCTTAGCAACCTACCCCTGGCAAGCCTCAGGCCGCGGAGTGCAGAGATGCCTTGGCAAGGCATCTCTACCATGCGGTCTTCTCCCACATTGTGGAGAAAACAAATGCATCCATCGGCTTCAAGTCAGAGGCTACCTTCTGCGGAGTGCCAGAGCCCCAGGATGGCGAAGTGTAGCGGATGTGGCGGAGTGTAGCGTGTCAGCTTCATCAATGCAGTGCCAGGGCTTCGGTTTTCTAGTGTTTTCTAGCAAGATGTTGGTCACGAGGTCTCGTTTTAGTAAGGAAGACCCTGACAGTCACTTGTGTATGCAGGCAGCGGGGTGTCAGCTTTGCACAGGCTGGATATCTTCGGCTTCGAGTTCTTCAAGGTCAACTCCTTCGAGCAGTTCCGAACTTGGGACCTGTATACCTGTGCATCCCCAAATAACCATATAACCCCACAAAAACGTCATGCTCCCCCCTGACAGTCCATGAGGCTTTGCATCAACTTCACCAATGAGCTGCTGCAGCAGTATTTCAATGGCTTCATTTTCGAAAACGAGACCGCGCTCTATCGAGAAGAAGGTGTGTCACGTGCCAAGCTGGATTTGAGATATCCACGTCTTTTTCTCCTGATTACCATCCGCTGTGTTTCCAAGGCCTTGGCAGAATGAAGACTTCCCGGACAATGCTGGAATTGTAAAGCTTCTGCAGCAGCTGGCTCAGCCTTGTCCAACTCATGCCTTGGTTCATAGCAGCAGCCAGCACTTCCTCAATGGATTTGCTTGGACAGATCTGGCTGGCATCAAGGTCATCGCCTTCTGGGATATTCCCAATGCTGGATGAGGAGAATGCGTACACGTGTCTGTATGCTTCCATCCGTCAGTCGAACAGTTTTCGGAACAAGATTCGTCACCGCTGTGCGTCACCGCTCTGCGTCGCCAGCGCGTCTTTGCAAGGGTGAATGCTGTGACTTGGTGAGTATGCATGTGTTCAAAGAGCCTTGCAATTATGCCCCTTGTCCTTCTGTGTCTTTCTGCATAGCAGCTTCAATCTAGCAAAAGGTGAAGAGTCACTGGACATGGACCGTGGACAGAGATGGATGCAGTTCAGCAGGGGGCTGGTAGGGTGGCACAGGGGCTGATTTTGGTCGTCGTGAAAGAGGCCATTCTATCATTTTCGTCAAGAGGCGATTGAATGCCAAGTGTGCCGCTGCCGACCGCCATTTGGAAAACTTGAGAGACATTTGCGTTCTCGGGAAACCTGCATCAGCAGTGAAAAGCTTTTTGACGAGGAGTGCTTCGTGATTGGCGGCACTTCTGGCAGCTGGCACAGGAAGCTCATACAGATGTCGGCACCCTGGTGCTGAAACAAACTCCCCCGGCCACGGCAACATGTCATACTGCCAAGGCACCAGAACCACCAGGCTTTTGGAGTTGTGAAGTTGCAGAACTCTACCTTCATTGCTGCTGCCTTGGAGTAGGGAAGCCATCTTCATAGCTGGAGCTCTTGACATGTGAAATCATGTGAAAAAGCAGGTGAAGCACTTTGCGGGCCCAGTGACCTACACCGCCTTGAGCTGAGCCTGCTTTCTTTGCCAAGTGAAGATCGGTGTAAACATCCACGGGCATGCAGGCAGATGGGTTCCTGGAGAAAAATCGAGACCGCTCCTAAGTTGAAGCGGCTGGTGCCAATGATGCCAGTAGAAGACTTGGAACTTCCAGAATGTCCGAGGACCGGTTGTCCAACGATCTTTTGCGGTGTCTGGCCAGCAGTGCCGCTTGCCGAGATTTGCCGAGCGTGCCAGAGATCACCAAAAGATCGTAAGCCGGTGCAGCCGCAAGGAGTGGCCTTTCCTTCGTAGCTGCTTCAGAGATACAAGTGGTACAAGCGCTGACCAGACGCCATGTCGCTGATAACTCAGACTGTCTTGAAGTGTCCATGAAGATTGAGTACGATTTTGCCTCAGGTTCGCCGCCCCCCGTTCGTGCCTCTTTGTCAGGCAGCCCGAAGGCTGCGAAGGCCGCATCAGAGATCTCTCTGACTTTTCGCAACGTTGCAACGCCGAAGGTGCGCGCACATCGCTCGACGGTTTCTTCAGAGTTCCGGCAGCAGCTGCAGGCGTACGCTTGAAGATTAGAATGCTTGATCTGTTTATCTCAAGCATTCTCAAGTGTCATGGGCCCTGGTCCTGCGTGAAGGATCTCATGGCACAGATCCGCACCACGACACCGCATTTTGTGCCTACCTCAGCAGGGTCGACAGCCGCATCAGACCCATGTATAGGATGAGAGTTGTAGCTACAGTGGCCTGCAGGTGCGCTGTATCAAGCCCAACCCAGAGAACCGTGCGTTCGTGGATGCTGCAGTCCCTGATCCACGTCCCCTGTTCGACAGGCACTCTCTGCTGTTGAATCGGAGAACTAAGAACTAAGATGCAAAGCAAGGGCCGCATGTGCTGAGGGTACTGCAGCAGAAATCAGCTTCGCCCAAGGATGCCCCAAACAGATTAGCTACATGTGCTCTTGACGGCCATCAGCGTCTGCTGTTGCGCGAAGGGTCTTTGAGCGTAAAACTGCAGTGCTCCGACGCGCCGGGTGCGGGCGAAAGAGCGGGTTCGAAAAAAAGGATACTAAGATTAGGATGCATAGTTCAGTCGGATGAATGATGAATGCTAAAAGCAGCATTCAATATCTCCTGCCTGGCAGTTACTGTACGACAAGAGACTGCCCAAGAAAGAAAACTGAGGGTAGCCATGAAACAGGAAGCTGACATGCAGCATGAATGCTTGCAGAATGACAAGAGGTGCCGCATGGTATGTGCTGTCGCAAAGACTCTCAGGATTTCCAGCTAAGCGAGTCTGCGGCTCCAGAAAACGAGATGAGTCATTAGGATCGTGGCAACCCCTGGAAGTCCCATACTAGTCAGTGTGCCATTTGCGACAACAGAGGGTCAGGCAACACGTGGCTTCCGAAATGATCATTTAGGCTGAAAGCCGCCTGCTAAAGCATCTTGCTCGTTTTGTGATTTTTCTTTGGCCTGCGTGCGGATTTGTTAAGGCGGAACTTCACATGGGGCTTCTCCAGGTTTATGGCTTTATCGGTGTTCAGGTCCAGCGCTTCAGGGGTTTCAGCATGAACTTTTTAAGCTTCCAGATGTGGAAGGTATATGGTTGTATTTTTTCTGTGTGTCAAACGTTTTTGTGTGACTTAGGGTCCTTCAGGATTTTGTGATTTTTTGGGATGTAGTTGCTGATTGTTGGAATCAGAAGCTTGATGATTTAGCTTTTTTTGCTGCTATAGCGCTTGGGGTTTAAGGTTTATTTGGGCTTTAGTTTCAGGCTTTCAGGGTTCTTTTTCGTGGCTTTTCGGTTTAATGTATTAGGGTGTAAGGTTTTCAAGATCTGGTTTTTCGTATTCTTTGTCTCACGGCAATCTGGTTTTAGGGTTGGGGATTCAGGAATTGGGGCTAGGGTGTGATTCTGAGGGTTGTCAGGATCTGTAAGTTTTTGGGAATTGAGGCTTGTAGGGTTGAAGGTTTGAGGATCAACTAAGGACCTATGTTACCGTGTTGTCGTTTAAGGAGTTTTTCAAGTTTTGGCTTTCAAGACTTGGGCTTCGTAGGATTCCAGTTTCCAGGGGTTTCGACGAGGGGCTACGCTTTTCAGTCGTGGCGGCTCGCTAACTGAGGAAAAGAAAAGTAAACCCTTTCTGGAGATCTTTCGAACTGCAACTCATCGGCAGATGAGGGCATGCTGAAATTTGGGGTCTTGGGTCTTGGCGCTTGGCAAACTGGCTAGTACCCAAAGCTGCTATGACTTTTTTGGAGAATCGTTTGCCCGTGCTGGGCACAGGTCAGGCATTTCCACCACTATGCTGCTTCTGTGTAATCGACGACAACGCCAACTTCACAAAGACCACCAACAACACGAATACCACCAACATCACCATCACGAACACCAACACCCAGGTGGTGGTGGTGGTGGTTGTGGTGGTGGTGGTGGCGGCGGCGGCGGCGGCGGTGGTGGTGGTGGACAGGTAGCAGGTAGTGTAGCATGGAAGAGCAGCCAGCTTGCTTGCGTCCGGCAGCTGGCAGGAAAAACAATCGCAGGCAAACTCCTAGCTTTTGCTTGCCCATTGTTTGCTCACAGGTTTCATTTCACCGTCTTGATTGTGATTGCATTCTGCCTTCTGTGTGCAACAGTAGCTACTCGGATACTTGCATTGCAGGAAATCTGTGGCAGAGCAGCTTCGCTACCAGGGCGCGCTGGTCTCACTTGGAGGTTTTCATCTTTCACTATTCAGATCTCTGTGCAGCCTGAGGTGCTTGAGGCCATACGTGTGGCCAGAGCGGGGTATCCGGTGCGGAGCTTACATTCCAGCTGAAGGCAGTTCTCCGACATCCATTTTGTCACGGAGGTCCGCTATCAACATTTCGATTTCATGGTGGAATTCCGCTGTATTGCACGCAAATCTCTTCAGCTGGAGATGGAGGTTCCATGTCCAGCGTTTCTTTCCTTTTGCGGACCTTTGTTGAAGGACTCTTCCACAGTTGCGCAGGCTGCAATGCGGAAGTACCATGAGGAGGGTCTTGAGGAGAGCTGCCTGGCCCCAGCCATAAACTTCTCATAAGAAGCAGCACAATGCATGCAATACCTGATTTCACAAGGTCACGAGCATTCGGGCCTTTCTCCAGTCAGAGGCCGTGTTGGCCGCCTGTGGAAGTGCAGAGGCAGCTGCTGCTGACCAAAAAGCTAAACTTCTCAAAACAAAAGTAAAGAATGAGTTGTAGCTTCCAGCGGTTTTTTTGTGTAAGACTTGTTTGATGCTGCCGATGCTCAAGTGAGGCTGCCGACATGGCATCCTGACAATTGCTCATGTTTACCTTCTCCGCTAGGGCTTGATGGTGCCAGATCTTCTGAGACCCAAAAGGGCAGCGTATGGGGGAGAGGAGGTTCAGGCAGACTCTGTGTTGAACATGCAGTGACGTGCTGGGCATGCTTTGGAGAATTGATAGATAGACAACAGCTTATCTGGAAAGAACACATGCGCCAAAGCATGAGCACCTCTGAACATTCGATGTCAGGCAGTCGCGGTTGGAAGGACTCGCATCTTCCTCAAGCAGGCTGCAGCGGGGCGGCTGAGGGCTGCGCGCGCAGCTGCCCGAACTGCAGCGGTGCAGCGGCTTCAGGCACTCCACCGTGGCGGCCTCGGCCGGCAGAGGGCATCGCAGCGTCGCTGGGCACTGCTGCGGCTCCAATCCGCCTTCCGCGGAGTCAAAATCCGTCGAACCCTCGCAGCTGAGAGGCGATCTCGTGCTGCCACCAACCTCACAGCCGGATTGCTGACTTTGGCAGCACGGCGGCGGATCTGCTGCGTGCGAAGAGTCTGCATCGCACTGCAAAGTTTGGTGCGGATGCAGACCTGCAGGGATAGATATGCGCAGTTACGCCAAGCAACATGCAGGATCCAGTCCTGGTGGAGATGCTGGCTTCAGCGCCGTAGAATAAGGGAGTTGCCAAAGCACCTGCGCAACATCCAGCGATGCTGGCGTGGCGCAGTTGGCCGGCGGCAGGCAGCTGAGTTTCGGCTTGGGCTGCTGCGTCTCAAACGGGTTTTGCGCCGGCTGGTCCGTGTGCGCCGAGCTACCCTCAAGCATCGGAAGTGGCGACAGAAGGTTATGGCCAGCTACCTTGCTCCTCGCAATTCGCTGCCTCCAGCACAGGCTTCACCACCTGCTACAAAGGCAGACTTACTGCAGAAGCTCCTGCAGCTGGAATCGCAGCATGCATTCCTTGACCGTCAGGCAGCAATCCTGAGGCAAGATCACTTTGAGCTGAAGACAAGCCTCGACGAGGCAAAGACGAACTCTTTCTTGAGGGTCTTCGGCTTGGTTTAAGAGAAGTTTCACCATTGTTTCAACTAGCCCAGTCAGCCAAGCTCTGGGCGGATGGATCTCATATGCTTGGCCAGACAGGAAGGTAGGAGCTTGCAGACGTTGACTGCTCTTGCGTGCTGAGCTGAGACATTGTGTGGCCTACCCACATGCATTTTCATGGTTTCCAGCACGCTGGCTCTGATATTTCAGAGTGTCCCAAAGTGCAAGAGCCATGAACGGAGCCATGGAGTCAGCAGAAGCCCCAATCAAAGCCGAAGCACTTCATCTACATCATCTCTCTGATATGGTGAGGCCAGCTGACAGGCATACCGTCCCCTCCACTTCATGCAGGTGCACAGCTACCGGATACAGGCCGAACCCACAGTCCTGCGTTTGTCCAGGTGGAGAGGATCCAGCTTGATGTCTTCTTGCGGAAGTTGTCGGACTCGAGCGAAAGCGAGGGACTCGCACAGCTTGTTCCTATTTGCAAATATTTGCGCCTACCCTTCTGGCCTGGCTGAGGGTCGAACGAAGAAGCTGAGCCAGTGCGGGGGCCTTCATGCTTCTTCTGAGCAAGCGTCTTCAGAGACATTCGCGTGGAGGACATCGCGCGTGCTTGTTCATTCTAAATCGGCACCTCTGCGCCTTAGCTCAGTTGGCTTGCTTGTTTAGCTGCATGTTCGACCTTGTTCCAGCAATTTATGCTGAGGTCGAGATCCTTCAAATTACGGCATGGCTCTCAGCCCGCTTGGCTTGCTGATGGTGCGAGTCATTATGACTCGAACGGCCTCAGTGAAGGACTGATCCACAGCTGGAGGAACTGAGGAAAAACCTCCGTGCGGAGCCCATGTAGACGTTGTGGACGCTGCATTTGCTAGCGGAATGCCATCAGGCGGCGCAGATTGCCTTCGCTTGACATGATTTGAGAGGCTTGAAGGCAGCTCGCAATTCAGTCCTGCAAGACCCCAAATGCCCAGATCTCAGCTTTAACAGTTGTTTTAGAATGGTAGTGGTGGATAGGCTATGTGCATGTTGGAATCATGTCAGTTGACTGAGGCAGGCTTATGCTTGGTTTGCCACCGTCGCCGGAAACCACAGCTTTTTAAAGACTTTGTGCCAGATTTTGTCGGACGCCTGTTTCTGCTTAGGTCTGCTCTTCCAAAGAATACGCAAAGCGTACATAGTCTTCCTACTATGGCGCAGCGCCTGCCTCTGCATGCTGACTCCCATGTTTCATGAACGTGTATTCAACACAGGGCGGCAAAGATGCGGGTGCATCTGACAAGTTTTGTATCAGCTGTTTCTGGTGGGGTTTCTTGCTGAGACTTCTTTTTCTGAGAGCCATGCCAGGCTGGATCGGGCGAAACACCTCAGTCCAGGACGGCTTCTCTCAGCGCTTGTTTGCTCTGCATACTGCCTCAACCGATGAAGGAAGAAGCAGGAGAAAGAGCGCAAGCCTTCAACAGGTAGTGGGCGCCGTCCTAAGTGGCGGCTAGTACAAGAGGGAAATATGGCTAATTGACTCGCATGCAGTGCGGTTTGCCAAGGCGAAAGAAGGGCAAGAAGAGGGTTTCGTGCTCAGACACTCTAGATTTTGCGATTAGGATCTTGAGAAGTGCGATTTTAGCAAACGCTCAACTTTCCGCGCAATGCACCTGAGACGGTGACGATGCATTTCCAGGCGGACTCGTCTTTGCGTTATTGCCGGCAATCAGCTACCTCATACTATCTTGAAATAGTTGCAAAAATCAAAGTCTCATTAGACTCCTTTCGATATTGCCTTATTCATCTGCAGATGCCTCTGAGCTGTTTGGTGTAGGCAGGTTTGTTCGTTCCCACTCACACATCAGAGCTGCAAGGGACAGGATGGCGCCAAGAATCTTCCAGCAGCGAGTTGGGAGAAGGCCTTTGTACCACGCTTGGTTTTGCTTTCGTAGTTTGCCTTCCGCGACTGACAGGTTGGCTCATTGTGTCCAAGCGTGCAGGAGGCATTGGACAGGTGGGTGACATCCATTCTCTCGCAAGGTGTCCTATCCACCTGTTGCTGTATCTGCAGGTTCTATTCATCAAGTGGCTTCATACCTGAGCACGAGATCAAGAGGCAGGGACCACGAGTCTCTACCTTTTAGACCCCGTGACGCCATCCTCAGAATCTGGTCAACAGCTTTTGTGCTGCCCAGGATGCGGGTATGCTTCCAGAGGTTCTCATCTGAGGATAACGATCTTTACCGTGGACAAGTGCACGAGGCTGCTGTGCCAGGTGGTACCGTGACTTTGCTGAGACAGAATTTTGCAAGGTGCTCACTCATCTTTCTTACATTCCTGTCTCTGAAGACAAGGCCGGCCGGTCTGCTGCAGCACCCTGTAGCTATTTCTATCTGGTGCTTGCATCAACGAACTAATGTTCTCGACATTTGCATGTTCTCTGACCTGCCATACATGGAAGGGTAAAGTTCATGTCCTGGCTCAGCCAGGCCACAGCCATTGCCAAAGACACCAATGAGCAAAGGTCTTAGCTGCCTTATCCAGAGGAGGGGTTGATATGTTTGAGGCACCACTAGTCACGTGCTCGCTCTGAAGGTTCTCAACGTTGGATTTCCAAGACTTCTGCGACTTTGTTGAGCGTTACATGCAGTACGAGCGTGAGGCGCGGTCCAAAGCGGTAAACCATAAACTGTGCGAAGCAATACTGGGCACACCAAACGGACGTACTGTCAGATGCTGGGTGGGTGTCGCAGATTCAGCCTGGTCACTTCAGTTGTGCTTTGCTGCGGTTAGCATGATCAAGGAGTCTCTCCACAGTGCAGGGCACGATCTTTTCTGCAAGAGTTTATAGGACAGGGAGGGCAAACCAAGCGTCGCGTCGAAGACTCTCAACTCAGCTTGACCTGCTCAATAGAGTTTGCAGAACAAGGATTGTGTAGTCCTAAAGCGGAGACATTATGTGCATCTAGTGAGCTCCAGACAAGGGAATATGAAGCGGCGCATGTAGAGAAGCAGGTCTTGCAACAGGTTTTCACTTTGACTGAAGCTTGGATAGAGTGTCCCACAGCCTTCGGAAGCAAAGTGGCTTCCGCACACGAAGCTTGACAAGTTGTGCGATCATAGTCTCTGACACCGCGGCTGCAATTTGAGCAACATCAGTTGACAACAAGCGTGCTGCACAGAGCGGACGTACGCCGTGACACTGTTTCGCACTAGAAAGGCAAACCATGCTGCTCATTGCAAGCAGACTTGGACATGTGCATGTGCAGGTCGTGCGCGTCAAGCTGGAGGAGTGGACAGCGCTGCTTGGATTTGACGCTAAGAATCGATTTCATTCTATTCTCATGTCATGGGGAAGCTGCCACAGGCGGGAAAAGGATGAGGACGAAGCCGATGCCGTCTCTGTCCTGCTGTCATGTTCTAAGCAGGCTTTATTAGGTGGCCTTATAGTTTCTCTGCCTGGCCAGGAAGTACGTGGGTTCCTGAAGTCCCTGGGCATCATTTGTCTGAAGGCAGCCTAAGAGCCCCCTGCAACAATGCACTGGCTGTCTGGTCATTTCCTGGTGAGGATACCGCCGAAGAGATCATCGAGCTTGGCGGGATGAGCGATTACACTTGCTCGCGCCCCGAGGTTTCCCAAGTTGTTTGGGGGATACCGCAAGGTATAGTGGGACGACCAATCACTCATAGGGAAGTGGAGGAGCTGCTGCGGTGTCTGGCAGCGTACCGAGCACGAGAAGGCTTCAAGAAAGCTGACGCTTGCCTAAGGCATGTCGTGGATCAGAATGCAAACAGCTGCATCGAGATTGTTCATGAAGCTTGCCAGCTTTGCCAGCTTAGGAGATTGAGCGTATCCAGCAGATATTTGGTTCCTTGGAGGCCAGATGTCAGCATGGCAGCAGCATGAGTAGGTCATGGCTTGCAGTCTGCCAATTCTGGACATTTGTCAGGCAGAACCGCAACCCAAAACCGCAGCTGAAATGAGATCGGAAAAGCCCAAGCCTTAAAACATGATGGCAGCCATTGTCAGACGAGCCACTGTGTGCTGTGCTCTGCAGGCACATCAAGGCTGAGCAGCTTTGCATAGGTCTCCTCAAGTTTGCTGGACTGTACTGTCTGAGGCCTAGCGGGCCCAGCTAAGCTTTGAATGTGGGGGTTGATAAGAAATGAACCGTCGAGGTGCTGAACATCTTCGAGATCTTCTGGACAAGCTGGAGGATACGATTGAGGTTGGATGCTGAGTTGCGTCTGTGCTCGTTAGAGCTGGAGTCGCGCCGCAAAGCTGGACCTGAGACAGGGCGAAAAAGTGACTCCGTTTCCGTTCTACGAGCACCTCTCTCAGACCTGGAAGTTATCTTGGTTCATATCACTGGCGTAAACAATTGTAGCCAGATATGTGGCACTCTGTGCAGACCTTCGGCTTCACCATGTTGAGTCATTGCAGTGCATCACCATTTGTTTGGTGTGAGGTTTCTGGTGTGCACGCGGCGCCTTCGTGTGCCTTGGCAATGCCTCAGCTCATGACAGTCAGCTCAGTGAACCTGTGGCCTTCAAGGATGCCCAGCTTGTCGCAGCCTCGGAAGAGTTTGACAACCTGGATGCGGACGAGGACGGGATCATGGAAGCTGAGGAACTTCGCGAGTTCTGTGCCTTGGAGCGCAGCCGTTTCGGCAAATTCTCTTTTCTCTGGGGGATAGTTGGGGGATGCTCGAACAGTGCTTGCTCAGTGTCGCCGGCTGTGTGCAGCTTGCTGTAGGCGTCTGCCATGCATACCAGCCTCGAAGACACGGTGTAATGTTATGTAATGTTAACGCTACCGCGCGCCGCCTCGGTCGACTGGAGCACCGGTCAGCAGTGCCGTCTCAGAGACAGTGCAGCTGCCGTTAGAGTGGCAGCAGGGGTTTATTCGGCAGGTCCAACGGGTTGCTGAAGCAGGAATGGCAAGGGCGGCAGCATGATGCAGAACTACTGCAATGTACATAGTATTACATAGTACCATCATCCTCCAAGAACAGAAGCCCTGCATAGTCTTGCCATGTAAACTGCTTGATTACACAACCCCTTACAGAGCCCTAGGTGTGCTGCTGAAACACAGCAGCCTTATGAAGCCCAGTGGAATACTTCAATGGCCTTGCAAAGTTTCCCTAAGAAGTTGTATGGCAATTTACAGATTCCTCCAGCTGCATAGTTGGGTTGAAAACCAGAAAAACGCGGAACAGCGGGCACGGAGGTACGGATAGAGGGGGGCGGGAGGGCCAGGGGGAGGTTGGGGGAAGGTGGGGGGTGGGGGGGGGGCGGGGTGGCTTTGGGTCCGCTCACCGTACAAAACGGACGGATCACAGTACATCCACAAGCACTCCAGTATTAACCTGAGTTCCCTGTACCCACACCAAAACATGTCCAGCGCACGCCGATCCAAGTATGGACCCCAAGCCCTAGCCTTGTATAGTTTATCCTGCTGGGTGGTTGGGTGGTTAGGGTAGGCTAGGATAGGGTAGGGTGGGCGGTTAAGGTAGGTTCTGGGTAGGGAGGTGGGTGGTTAAGGTAGGGCAGGGTGGCGGGCGGTTAGGGTTGGGTGTGGTGAAGGGTGGCTAGGGTGGGTGAGGGTAGGGTCGTGGGTGGTTGAGGATGGTCAGAGTGTGATAGGGTGGTGTTCGGGTAGGACAGGGGGTAGGGTATGGTGGCAGGGCCGGGTGGTTAGGGTAGGTTATGGTAGGGTAGGGTGGTGGGTAAAAGGGTAGCTTAGGGTAGGGTAGGGCGGTGAGGGCGGTGGTCAGGGAAGGTTAGGGTAGCGTAGATTATGGGTGGGTGGTGGGTGGTTAAGGTAGGGTGGGATGGGTGGTTAGGGTAGGTCAGGGTAGGGTTGGGCACGGTGGTGGGTGGTTGGGGAGGTTCGGGTAGGGTATAGGGTAGGGTAGGGTCGTGGGTGTTCGGGTTAGGATAGGTTAGGGTAGGTTAGGGTCGTGGGTGGTTAGGGTAGCTTATGCTAGGGTCGGCTAGGGTGGGTAGGTCGTGTGGTTGGTAGGTTATGGGTAGAGGTGGTTAGGGGTGGTTAGGGAATGTTGGGCTAGGGTAGGGTTAGGGTGGGTAGGGTGTGGGTGGTTCGGGTACGTGGGTTCGGGAAGGGTGGTGGGTGGTTAGGGTAGGGCGGGGTCCAGCCTGGCAAGTGCAGGTCACCGGAAAATGTAGCACTGTAATGAACATTTCGAGCTTGTTTCGTTCCTGCTGCTATTTCGCAGCCAAGGCAAGCCACTGGGTTTCACGCTATCGGCTATGGAATGGGAAGAGCTGGCCGAGGAGCAAAACCTAGCAGACCAGGACGTGGAGTTTCAGGACGTTGCTCTGCAAGTTCAAAAAGTGCTAAGCATGCTAGGCGGAGGCATAGCTCGCACATGACACTTTCGACGTGATGCTAGGGGCAATGTCTAGTTCAACACGCGGTATTCGGCTTTACATGTAGAATTGTTTGTAGGCATTCTGTCTGTCCTGCCAGGATGCTTGGACCTTCCTCCATGCTGTGCAATCAAAGAATGGCTTCACCTATGATGAGCAGCAGGAGCTCAGCGAAGCTTTCGACCGTTTCTCTGATGCTTCAGGCTGCTATGTCCAAAGTTCAACATGGCCGGATCACGGCTATTCAGTGGTAGCTGTGGCTGTCTTAAGGATGATCAAGACAAGCAAGCACAAAGAGTGTACCTAGGATAGCCCTTTGCCAGGTGAGTTGGAGAATCTCAAAGTCAAAGACTTGCTGACCTACCTTGGCTTCGAGACGAGTGTGGATGATGTGCAAGACATGGTAAGCAGAGTGGATTTCAACGGCAGCAAGACCATGGACAGGAATGAGTTCTTGCGGCTTATGCGACTCCAAAGGGAGATCACCATAACCTCCTACACAGCTGCATACTCTCGAAATCGCCTCTTTGCCCGGGGAGGGGCACCTCCTGAGGAAATTGTGCGTGTTCTGGCTGCTGCCAAACTGCATCCCAATGTCCATATTCTCAACCAAGCCCTGTCACTGGTTGAGGAGACAGGCGAGTACGACCGCAGCTCTACGCAGTCCCTCCAATTTGAGGGTTTCCTTAAAGTGGCAGACCATTGTCGAAAGACAATACCCATTTACAACAGGAGACATGCTCACTTCCAATTGGATCAGATCGATGACCTGCGCAAGTCCTTCGACTCGCAGGATGTGGAACGTAAGGGCCACATCTCCATTGGAAGCTTCTTGTTGCTCTTGGCTGACACGTCCTTGGCCGTGAACACGGTAGCTGGCCGAGCTCGAATGCAGTTAACTCAGACTAGCAGCAGTGGATTTGGGGCTGACAGGGCTGATGCAGGCATTCCAACCAGATCTTGTCAGGTATGAGCAGCTCGAGAGGGCGCGAGAGGCAAGGAATCCGGAGTTGAATGGTCCAAGCGTTGTGGCATGGCATGGCAGGCTGCGCTGGGAGCTGGCGTCAGCAAGGACGAGGCCATGCATATGGCTGAAAGGACAGGGGGGGCTTCACTACACGGATGGCAGACCCTGATGGAAAGGTTGGATCTCCCAACACCCCGCGTGTACGCTTCCTGCCCATGGACTTTGCCTTATGAGTCTTGTGAACTGGAGTTTGGCTGCTGCACAACTTAAAAAAGGTTTTTGCACATCGTAAGCTCAGATTCACTTCGTGCACGAGACGGTCAAAAGCCATGAAGATGCGGTCGATGTCTCATCGCTGGCTGTCTTCAATTTTCAGTGACAGGTTGCTGTTCTCCGGCACAGGTCTTCTCCAGAGAGGATGCAGCCCTCAAGGCCTTCTTAGTGGTTTTGGGAAGTTGCTTGCCAATTGGCCTTTGTCCGTGGTAATCTTTGGTATGTGAAGGAAGTCACATTCTCCAAAGAGGAGGCCGGCAGTTCAGGCTCCTTGCTTTGGCTTTCAGTGCCTTGGCTTATTCTCCGCAGGTGCAGCAGTTCCGCGATCTGTTTGCTGCGCTGGTGAAACAGCATGAGGCTGAGGTTGGGGCCATACCCTGTTCACAGATGAGCTATAGCCTGAACGCCTAGTATCCTCCTTGGTACCCTATAAAATCCCCTGCATAACCTCCCTTTGAGCCTCCCTTTGAGGAGTTTAGATTAAGCTCAGAGGGAGAAGGCAATTCTTGAGCAGAGCAGGTGTCGCAGAATGCACAGCCAGAGAAGCCGTTAGCAGGAAGACGGCTGTCCGTGCCTTGCCTGAGCTTGCCCTTGAAGCAGCTTCTCTGAACAAGGGTTTGCTGACGACAGGACTGAAGTACTGTGCTTAGTCTTCAACTCGATCACCTTGGGGAAGTTGGGATCCAGGGATCCAGTTTTTTCGTCTAGGGTCAGCAAGTCTCAGATGCTGTTCGTGTCTGTGTCGACACCCTGCGGCAGCAGATAAGTCAAAGTTGCTTCCTGGACATGGAAGGCTTACAAACAATACTGTGTGAGCCCCTTGAAGTCTGGCAAACAGAGCCAGTTTACAGAGCCACCAGCCCAGCATTCATTGCTGACTGGGGCAGACTTTGATGAGGAGCCCCTACAGGTCCAGCTTGTAGCATGGCAGCCCATGAGTTTTCTGATTGCATGAAGATGACATCTATGTGTCATTCAAGGCCGTCCAGGCTGCGCAAGTTCTGGCCGAGGCAGACTGCTAGCTGCTAACTGCTCCGCCTCTGTGCCACTTGCAGCACCCAGAGATGGAAGGCAGAAGAAGCCTTGCGAGAACAAAAGCAAAAGCAGCAATCTCAGGGTTGAAGTGGATGGACTTTGCCGGAAAAGCTCATTCTTCTGGACTAAGGGACTTGACCCTGGGATCTGTGATCAAGCGGCTGACCAAGGTATATCGGGCTGCCAAGATGCAAACAGATGCGGCGAGCCTGACCAACTGGTCTTGTCTTTTGCCAGCGCAAGGTTCCTGCATCAGACATCATCAAGATGGTTACGCTCATGGGAATTCAGGCTGGTTCTCAAACACACACACACACATCTCGTACGTGTGTTTTGCATGCTGGGAATGTGCAGGTTACTGGAGTCCTCAAGCAGCAGCTCTTTGAGAGGCCTTTGATCTTGAGTGTGTTGAAGTCTCGTCGTTTCGTGCAGGTGTGGTGATTTGCAGTTGTCTCCACAGGTGCGTGCACTTCTCTGACAAGCCAGAGCAGGGCATGGACTTTGCAGGATTCCTGCAGCTCATGCAGTGGCCGAGATCCTGGCGTTTGCATGAAGCGGTGGCGGAAGCACTTCGCGAGCTTGAGGATGGTCGGCACAAACTTTGGCAACATACTCTCTGCCGCAGAGCAGACGGTGAAGTCAGCGGCCTCAGAGACCCAAGTGCCTGTACCTGCAAGGTCCGCCTAGCAGCAAACAGACACAGGAGAAGACAGCTTACAGGGCATCAAGTTAAAAATTATTTGGTGTTCAAATTCAGTAAATTCCCGGCGCGGGTCAGAACAATATTCTGTCAAGAATACCAGGCCTCGGAAAACAGATATTGTGCTTTTTCTGAACCAGGCTGCTTAAGCGCTTGGACCTTCGACCTTCTCCTTGCTTTTTGCTCGAATGTACCTATTCCTGTTGTCCGTGGCCGGCACGAAGTGAAACAGCATTGCCTTCGACCCATTCCCTCTCCGTAAGAGGGAAGCGTAAATGGGGAGAGACATAAGGAGAGAAGGCGGAGAGGGAGTTTGAAGGAAGCTTGAAGGGGATCAATAGAAGATTTCACGCTACTGTTGGTTGGTTTCATGAAGCATAGAAGAGGAAAGGGGGCTTTATCTTCCGCTGCCTTCCAAAGCAATGATAAGATGTGTCAATATTTAAACGAACTCCTCCATAGATCCTCCAATACATAACGAGAAACATGAATTTCTATGGTTTTTCCAATGCATCTTCATGATTTTTGCGACGCTTTTGGCTTGCAAGTGGACCCGGTGCAAAGGCTGCTTGGAGGCAGTTAACGCTCCATAACCCTTAAAGAACTTGTGTGAAATGATAACCTGCTTGAATCCAGCTGAGCTCCTCGAGTTCATTGGATAAACATGTTTCTCTGCCAATATGCTAAACCCTAAGTAGTAGTTTCCATTTTATTTTCCATTATCCCAATGTAACCCTAATATAGCCCAATCTCCCTTGAGCACTATCCCTTTGCTTCCGATACACGCCTACTTTGGCCAGCTGCTAGCAGTGCTTCAGTTTCTGCTGACGCATCTGACGCCCTTCTGCTTGCTGCCAATGCCGCCCTTTGTCGCGGAATGCCACTTGCAGTATGTACCTTTTTGCAGGTCTGAAGGTCTGAGATCTGATGGCACCAGCATGAGCCCCAGAGGAAGAGTGCAAGTGCCAAATACAGTGCACTCTTGTATGTCTAAGGTGCCGTTCCGCAGCAGCCAGGGGTGATGAATCTATCCAAGTTTGGCCACATGGAGATGAGCGTCAACGTGCGGTCCAGGCGCAGATGTCATGCCAAGATGTGTGACTCACATGGGTGGTTGTCAAAATTATGGTCCCTTTTTGGGTACCCTAAATATTAGGTGCCGCATGATAACAGGGATCCAAAAGGGGATAATGATTCGACAACCACCCACATGACGAAGCGTTACAGGAAGTACCTTGGTTGACCTTTCGCCGCCGGATGAGATCACGAAAGCAATATGTTAATGGTCTGTGGCAGCCTCGTCAGTTGTCAAAGATGTACACAGCAAGCTGCAGGTTCTGGTCTAAAAGCTCAGTCACCTTGCTTTAACAGTTGCACCAGCAATGATGTGCTTCATGGAAGAATTGAGTCCTGCGCTTGCAGTCATAGACGCAAAGATCCATGACCATTTCCTGAATTGGATCCAAGCTGGAACCCCAAGGGTCTCCTGCTCGATGCATGCTCTAGCTTTTGCAAAAGCACATTGCAGAAGTAGTTTTGGGCTAGTTGTTTCGGCATAGGCCTCAAAAATGATAAGGCATCAAACAATACTTTGGCAAGCATCACCAAAATAATTGGACAAGCACCAAAAATAATCTAACCCGCAGGCCATTGGCCTCTCGGCTTTTCGGCTTTCCTGGCTTTAAGATGCTTTAGGGACTGTTCTGCATGACACACAGGCACCTGGCTTCGTGGCTCTTTTCCTAATGTGTCTTGCACTATTATTCTTGTCCATATTCGTATTACGACTATTGCTATTCCACCTTCTCTTTCTTTTTGCTAAAACAGAGTCTTGTGGCCCTCAATTGTTTCTTGATGCTTATCAATTTATTTTTGTGCCGGTCACAAACTTTCATTTTTGTTCTTGATCTTTTTTGTCATTTTTTAGATGCTTAGCAATTCTTTTCTGATGCGTTACCCACTGGTTTCTGGGTTTAATGTCATTTTGCTTCTTCTGCTGCGTTGCACGCACTCTCCCTTTCTGGCTCGGGATGGTTGTAGTGTCACGGGCTCTGCAAGGAGCCTGAGGAAGCCGAGGGTCGCATATTTCTTAGGAGGAGTGTGGACCCACCCGGAGGCTTTCTTTACGGCAGTGATTGACCAAGATGCATGGACCATGATGGACCAAAATCTTCAGGGCTAACAGAGCTAACATTGTCTCCGAGATAGGGTTCATACTGGTGCTGTAGATATTCACAGCCGTCATGACAAGTTCCTCCTTTGCGCCAGTGCAAACAGCTTTTTCCTCACGAGAACGCAGAGGCTCATCTTCAAGCATGCAGACACCCCAGCTGTTCTTTGACGATGGTGAATTCTGTGAGTTTTGGCGCTATTTTTTGCGTATGTTTTTGATGTGGGCTCTTCCAGCCACCATGCGCAAGTCATTTGTCTCAACACCACCGCTCATGCTTACATGACTAGCATTGTGCCATTCTTCTGTGATGTTCTTGTGATCTGCTTGCCCGACGTGATTTCTATTGTTTTGTGAGTGAGCGATTTTGTGGCGACTTTTTCTTGAGTTGCTGTGCATCCTGCGTGTTCGGTTTTGTTTCCCTGGAGAAGCACCGCCCTTTCTTGGCAGGCTTTGTGTCAAACCTTTCTCGTGATTGCGTGGGGCGGGTGCTGGTTTCCCGGTGGCCCGGCCAGATGTAGCATGCAGAGTGCCATGAAGCAACTTCTCTTGACTTGTGCTTGCCATTTGCATCTCAAGGCATGACCACACTGTACCCCTCTTCCATCTATCCCTAATGTCCCTGAATCGGGGCTGTGCCACTGGCAATCGCAGTTGTCAGATCGTGTCAGAATAATTTCACAACATGCCCGGAACAGGAAGGCATGCGGTGCCTCCTAATCTGTTGTTGTAGCAGCTAGCACGTACTCACCAGCTTAAAGAACTCTAAGGGGATCCTCGTGGATCTGTGCTTCTGTGGCCTAATGGGCTTATGCTTACAGGATGAAGCGACTTCTTGCACTGCTTGGAGCCTGCTTGCATTTGGCAAATGGAGATTGTAACGTGCACGGAGTGAGGAATTCAACAACTTGCGACCCTGCAGTTGATGAGAACTCTTTCGTGCAGAGCTGGAAGCATGCTGACCGGATGCCAGCTGATCAAGTTCACCAACATCGAGTGCCGACAGCATGGCAGTTGAACTTGATGTGGTGGGCGCCTGCGATGTTGTGGCTGGCGCTCCTGGCCCCTCTTGCCATGATGCAAATCTGGCCGGGAGCCAAATCCGAACGGGCTACGGAGGCATTACTGCACGGACACCAGACCAAGCAATGGAAAGAGTCCGATGAGCAGGAAGGTGGCAAGGGCACAGAGGACTGCCTTTGCAGTTTGAAGTATTTTGAAGTGCACTGGAAATTTGTGTGGTTCCCGAGCAGGACCTGCAGTTGGACGTGTGTGGTCTGTGCAATCGCTGGACACAAGAAGCCGAGAGGCTACGGGGTGCAGGGCCAACAGGTGCTGTGCTAGGGTGCAATTGGAACCAAGATCTCGCATTGCACAAGCTCGACGAGCAAGTCAAAAGTATCTTTCTGGCCCCTGGTCTTTAAGCAAAGCGGACAATGCTGTCGAAAATGCTGTTATAACTCCGAACATCAAAGGGGTATTCCACATGCGTAGGCTTGACATGTTACAGGCCGGCGGGCTTGCAAGAAGCCTCTATGCTGAAGGCTGATGCTTTTACAGTCATGGCCTGGCCACATGCTTCCTGGCACTTGCTAAGAACTTTCAGGTGCTGCTGCGGCACTGTCCGGGACCTTGTCATTATTGCGTCGAGTGATCTGGTGGATTCTTTCACAGTGAGAGAACCGAGGCCTGAGCGAAAGCTGGATGGCAAACGTGTATGGATGGGGCCTCAGTGAAAAAACACCGGAACCTGTAGCTGTTTTTCCAAATCAGCTCATCCAACTTGATCAGGTACGTGCGTTGGGGCACTAGCCTTCACGTCAAACCTTTTCCTTTCTGTAGCTCTGAAGCAGCTGTCAGGGCCTCAAACAGTTGGAGCCCTTCCTCTGACGTCTGCAGTCGCCTGGAGCTGCATAGGCTCCTGCGCGTGGGACCGGGGCGTGGAAGGCGACCTGCAGCTCTGCTGCTGGAAGTAGAGATCATCCCATTTGTGTTTAAATGCCAGTGCGGGAGCTGCTTTGGTGAGGGGCCTAGCCCGGAAAGGCATCTTGCTAGAATTTGACAAGAAATCAGGAGGGTGGCCGCTTTTCTTTTGTGTCGGAATCCCTGCGGCCGGGTACGGGACGTGGATTCAACGAGGCGCCGTGGAACCTATCCGGACTCTCCAACGGATCGACGACCTCTGAGCGGGGGGTAGAAATGGGGAATATGTGCCTGACCACCATCACTAATCCTAGATCCAAGCCGCCGGCCACCGGCCTTTGCAGATTCAGCATCTTCACACGCTTTCGCATCTTCTCGCACTTGAATTCATCATCCTATGCCCATGCAGGGATGCGAGCGTTTACGACGGCGGGCTCCTTACTTGCGTTTTCACCACTATGAATGTGTGTCTGCAGCAGGATCCCGGCTTGGGAGTCGTGATGTTGAATTCCACGATATTCAACGTGATCGCTTCAAGTCTTCAAGTGGATCAGGATTGATCGTTGTAGTGGCTTGTGCCATTCTTCCCTCGCTGGTTGGCTTCTTGGAGGCGGAGAGCTGCAACAGGACAGATCCTCCCACCTCTGCACAGCTTCCTGGTGTTGGCGTCAACTCATGCAGGAACGCGCGATATGCAGCACGAAGCAGTGCGGCTTCAGCCTTAGATTGTTTTGTTCTTGCTGGAACGACCTGGAAAGAGTTCGCAGCGAAGAGCGAGGCTTTGATGGGCCTCCTGGGTTCGAAGGCCAAAAGGCTTCCAGCCACCAAGGCTCGGTGATGATGAGAGGACGGAACTCCAAAGCACATCTCAGCTGTGAAGGCCGGCAAGGATCCCTTGGGCTCCTTGGGGGGCATTGCCGGAGCATTGAGGCTTTCGGAGCAATTAGGTGAGGCGGGCAACTCGGAGAAGGCTAGCACTTTGTTTCCGCATGTTCCTTGTGTAAGGCGGTGCCCTGCCTTTGGCGTGCTTCCATGGCATGCATACAGGCTGACCACTTTGAACCTTGTGCAGTGTTTTGCCAAGCATTTCGCATTTCCCCCATCTGTCGAAGTTGCATTGAAAAAAGGTGACGGTGCTGGTAGCATGGCCACAGACTTGGGAGAGCTGATATTCATGCTGCTATTCTGCTAAAGCTATGTAACATAGTCAAATAGTCGTTCCCCAAAATTTGCCCAGGCTGTGGTCACAACTGGGAGCTGTGGCATTCCTGGCACCGTTAGGCTTGGTTTTCAAGCGTGCTAGAAATATCTAAAGAGGTTTGTGCTGCAGGCTTCGCGCCGCTTTTGCCTGTCACCGCTGCCCGTCTACGCAACCTAGTTAGCGCCCTGATGCTGAACTCTGTCTGGGATGGGTAGAACTGGAGATGATGCTGTAGAGAGGTTGAGACCTACGTTGCTTACGAGACGGCTGCGCAGTGCCTCGACTCTGTACGTCATCTGGCATCTTGCTGGCTGATCTTGAGCTGAGGCAGCGCCAAGCGTTCATTGGCGACACCCGGCTCAGACAAAGTGCAAATTCGGATGTAAGAGACCCTGAAAGCACCTGTGATGTGCTCAGGAGGCCGAGTCCAAGCAAGGCCTGCCCCAAGTGAAAGGGCAGGACCGGTGCTGGTGCAGTTCATGACTGACACAAGTGCGGACGGATCCTGACAACTGGCTTCAGGACCTTCTTGAGCAAGCTCAGCGTCTGCGTCGGGAGGCTGCAAACAGGGAAAGCGGGGTTAAGTGAAGGGAGTCATAAAGCAGAGGAGGATTTCATGAAGCGTCTTTTTTTGTGAGATCCCGTTCGTAAGCTGTGGCCAGGAGCTCAACTCACTTTGGGTGATGCACAACATGAGCAGGGCGCCCTGTCTGCCCGTCTGCGCTTTCAAGAGCTTGACTGTTACTCAGCGAAGGCTACCAGGTGGCTCTGTTGGCAGCACGCTGGCCGCAGCTCATTGCCAGGGCCCTTAGCATGAGATTTTGAAGATCATTTGGTGATCATGTGATGTGGCTTCAGGCACTTTCCTGTGTTGTGGTGATTTCCGTTTTGGTGCCATCGCAGCCAGAGGCCGTGCGCAAGGATCTTCGAACTTGAAGCTTTTTGCCCTCTTGAGAGGTCTTACTTCCCTTGTTCCTGCAATTGCACTGCTTGCTGAGACAGCTGCCGGTGCCTCAGACCTGAGCTTTGCTTGCCACCATCGTCTGGCTCCGGCACCTTGAAGCACTGAAGGTCTGTCTGCAGCAGCTCCATGACCAAGCTTTGGGCAGCTAAGCCTGCCCTGATTCGTGTTGAGGCCACACCTCAAAATCTACAGAAGGCTACTATGGGCTACTGTGTGTGAAACGTGTGGCCTGTGCGGAGGCCTTCATGCGCCGCTGCGAGCTTCCGGTTGTGTCGGCCATCCAGGTCGCATTGCAAAGCCTTCAGTTTCGTCTTGTCGAATGCTGCACACGTCTCAGGAGCAGGACCTGTGCCTCCACCTTTTCGGAAGCCCGGGCCTCAGTATCCTCCAGCAGCTCCGCATCCTCAGTGTGGCTTGAGGTTTCCCGTGGGAGGATGAAGAGAATGAGACAGAATCATGGCAGCTGGGAAGAAAATCACGTGTTCTGAGCAAAGCAGGACTTGGACAGGTTGTTGGAGTAGATGGTAGTTTCCGCAACTAGGGGGCTCCAATATAGACCCCAGAATACTATAATCTTTAACAAGGAGTCCCTGGAAGCACTTGATGATACCAGCAAACCAAAAAAAGGTAAGCGTGAGGATGCTCGAAGTAGATCATTATTTGTTCTGGCAAGTGATGCCAGCACATGCACTGCATCTGAAGTAAACCGCACAAGGCCGGTCTTGGTGGACATGGACTTGAAGGCCACGTGGAGCAGAGGAGGTGTATCTTTACTTTGCAAGCTCACTATCTTGATCTGCAGGTGCCTCTGGGAACTCGGATTGCTGTGCTTGGCACATCTGGGGTCAGAAGTCTCAGATGGTTCCCCGACGGGGAAGATGAGTTGTTACAGCACGTAGCGCAACGTAGCATAGTGCAGTGGCTCTCAGGCTGGGAAGACTTCTCTCTTGAATGCCGCTGCTGGAGCTCTTCGGCCATTGGCAGATGGTTCCGTGCGCAGGATTGCTCAGCTCAGTCCAGCCACGGGCATTTGGCTGCTCACGGTGTTCTTTCGAAAAGGACGCCATCTGCTCTGATGTTGCCTTCAGCAGCCTGGATTTTTCCGGGGTCACTGCTGGGGGCATAGCCATCCAATTGCTTGAGTGGGAGTGTGCGGATGCTGCTGGCACGCGTAAAGGCAAGCAAACATTCTTGGCGGCAGATCCTTGGAGCTTGACCGCTACAAGCAGGTCATTCAGGCCGGCAGTAGGGCTAGGTCACAGTGCTGTGATTCCCTGTGCTCCCAGTGGAAGCATCACTTTTTTCTTTTTATGCATTTCCTGCAGTTCCCAGCTCGAGACGTCCTCTTTGGCGTTGAGATGAGATGAAACTCCTCGTTCACGTATTGAAAGTACGGGGAGGGGTTTAGCTGAGCCACGGCAGGTGCTGGGCCTTGAAGCGGCTGCGGCTGAAGGCATTGTGTCAGCTTGCGGCTTACTGTCGACTCGGCTGCGTTGCAACTCAGACCTGGAGCGTGCTTCCCCCGCTATGAAAGCCAGAGTGGCACTTGCCCGTGCCGCGTATGGTAGAGAGGCGCGAGCGACTTGTCAAGCATGAAAGAAGACTTCCGAAGATTCGATCATCTTCGAACCAGGAGCTCGTGCTGATGGATGATCCCTTCCGCGGAATTGAGCCCGCGGATGCTGAGCAAATCCTTGAGGCGCAGGTCGTAGCAACCTATGTAAGCTTGTGTGCTTGCACGCATTCCGCATGTCAGGTGCTTGAGGGTCCTCTCTTTGCAGGGCGCTCCTGCATTGTGACCTTCGACCACAGTACCGCACAGCTAGCCATCGCCTCCCAAGGTCTCTTTCAGTCAGCTGCTTGTCTTAGACTGCTTTGAGACTGCCAGGCTTTGACAGCCTATTGGTTCTCGAAGGGGGTGCGGTAGTGGTGGGACCCTCAGGCACTTCTTATATTCGTCGCTGTGACACCTTGCGAAGTACTTTGTGATGACAAGGCTTCTGGGCAAGCGCCGCAGGACCCGACAGACAGAGGGCCAGTTCAGGGTGCTAAGTCCCTGGTTGATGGTGTCTGAATTTTGTCTCCAGGATCTGCAGAGCCAGGCTTGCGCTTGGGGCTGGGCTTTACCTGACACTGTGAACCCACCAAGAGCTCAGCAAAGAGCCTCTCGAGCCTTGCACGGTCCGAGGCCGGCCACCCAGCTAGGGGGTGGTAAAATCTCAGTTGTGCATGAACAGAAGCACCGGGCCCACAAGCTGGGTGGACCATTTGGTGCTTGGGCCTTCCTGAAGTTGGCAGGCAGGTGCCAAATTGTGTTTGTTTACTGTCTTCTTTTAGTGGACCAAATTCTGCAAACTGGACTGGATTGGTTCCTGCTGGTTGCCGCGCTACGAACAGACCGAGCCAGAAACTTGTTATCTTTCCACTGGCAGTTTGGAACATGCTGGATCAATTTGATGCTGAAAGTCGGTTTGGCGCATGCAGCTGCCTCGTGCTGCACAGCAGCGGGGGAAGCTTTCCATTCACGATGGCTGAAAGAGCGAGTCATGAAGGCCTGTGACAGCTCGCGTTCTCTACAGATGGTAATGCAGGACATGACGGTGGTTGACCTCGGGCTTTCGCATCAAGTCTGGGTTATACTTGCAATGCTGTGCAGTACGCTGGGACTGCTCTGTTTGGTGCACGTCCGGCTCCCGCTGCCTGCGTATGGATTTTGCCTGGCCTTACCCGCCTACGGAGTGGCATGCTGGTGTCTCTTCAAGAGTTTCCACTGCCGCGTGAACCTGCACCGCAACCTTCGTGACAGCCAGAACACGGTGTACCGCTCGCTGAGCGACACCTTTGCTGCTGGAGCTACTGGAAAGCTTTTGGCCAAGGACCTTAGCACCGAGAGAGTCACAGAGGCTGGCTTGATGTCGAGTCTGAGCCTGCAGCCTCAGGAGCAACACGTCATGGAGTTGGAGGATGGGGGCAAAAATGTAGAATGAACTGTTCAAAGTTGAGGTATTGCAATGGACTTCACCACTGCCACGTAGAGTTGACAGGAAGCCACTCTGCAAGTCTATGCTGGGCGATGTGCAAGGATGAGTGGGCCTTCGGCGTCCTGAGCTTGGAGCACCCTAGCCACATAGCGTATTCGTGTGCGGCGGAAAGAGATTTCAGGATGTTGCTGACACAAATCTCGCTGTGCCTGAGTGCAGTGTGGCAGCCCCAGCTGCTTCAATTGTAATGTGTTTCGGATTGGGACCCCAAAGCCTCCAGCATGCTGAATCGGGCCCTTCAGCCAGCAAAGCATCTGCGCATAAAGATCGGCAACGTGTTGAAGCACGTTCTCATCCATCAAATGCCCCACATAAGTACCACAATGGGGTGGGAGGCACGACGAAATGCGTTCCACCTGCGCGCAAGGCTCAAAGGAGGCTCTTTCGAGTTGCATATGGGGTCTGGAAATCCTGTCTGTTTGGAGCTGTCGCCGCGGCGAGGATCATCAGTCAGAAATACTCTCACGTGTACATGCAAACCTGGCACGAGCAGATAGTCTCGTGCAAGCAAAATGAACTCATGAGATCGCATGAGATTGGTCGGTATTGCGGATGTGCAGTCTGCAAGTCCCTCTCTCAGTGTGGACTCGGCCAAAGGTACACTTTGGCTGCCATGTTGACAGTCTCGTACATGGATGATGTGACAGAGGCAGCGCGCTGTTCCAGTTTTCATACTGCCTTTGGCCCTCCTGTGCAGGTTGGTCTGACCTTGGCACCCCTTGCACTGCTGGTGTGACGGTCCCAGACAAACTTGGTGCACTCTTGGCAACCGTTCTGAGCATAGATTGCCCTACATTTAGCCACGTCTGCATACAGTTCGGAGCAGATTCTTCCGATAGCTTTTGAGGCAATTCCTGGTGCCCAGCGTTGAAGCGTTGAGCGGCTTCGAGGTGCGTTTGCAGCAAGCTCTAGAAATCCATGCGCATATGGCATGCGCTGAGATTGACAGACTGGAGAGATGCCAGGATGTTGGTGCGGCTGCTGGCAGACTTGTTGACGAGCTCCAGCAAGATGTCTCTCCAAGAACATTTGCCTCATGATCCAAGTGCGTGCCTCGTTTTGACCTACTGGATCTGTATCACCTCCTGAGTGTGCATTGGGTAAGGCCGGATGTATTTCTGAGAATGGGCCCTTTTGCAGCGGATTTCAGTGTCGCCTCAAGCGAGTAAATAGTGTGGTTCCTGAAGAGCAGCAGCAGTGACATCTCACCCTTGCCTCAGACATCTATTTCACGATTTTCCTGCATGATCAATTCTGAAGCGTTTAGTGCTCGAAGAATGGAGCCCCGTTCGCCTAAGTTTGGCAAAGGGGCCAATCCTCGGCCTGCGAGCGAGCAAGGCCGACGAGGTAAGGACGTCGTGGATATCTGCAATGGACGCCGAGGCTGCGCCCTTGCTCTCACGCAAACGCACTGCAAGGTACGCTTCTTGAAACGTCAGGCCTGGTGCAAAACCGAAGATGCCGAAGAGGAGGTGGAGGCATCACACATTCTGCCTCTTCGACAAATTCTGCCATGGACCCCACAGTGGGATGGCGCAGCTGCGACAGAGGAGGCTGCAACGTTTGGCGATCTAATAGCCTGTACAGGCATGCAGGAAGCGTTGCGTGCTAAGCCTCTTCGAGCGTCTCCAAGACTCTCGCCGGTGCCGCTGCGAAGTTCGAGCGAGGGTGACAACGATCTGTATCGTGCTCCCCTGCTCTCACTGCCTCCCAGACGCCACGTCTTCCGAGAAGACAGGGAAGTTGTCAGAGGCTTCCGAAGAACAGCAGAGACAGTTTGTGGTTCCATAGCAGCTGCATGGCGGCTGGTGCTGGATCAGAAGCGTGCTGGACGCATCAAGTTCGCGGACCTCGTCCGTGGTGGACGCCAGATGGGTTTCTTAGGCAATTATCGCAAACTGTGGCAGGAGCTGACAATGCATAGGTCATTCCACAGCCACTGGATAGGACTAGGAGATATAGATCCTCAGGCAGCAAAGCTTCTGCAAGAGTTCTGTGATGTGTTTGAGCGTCACGAGCTTACTCTGGAGGATCTGTGGGAAAAGCATCTTAAGGGGGACGGAGACCAACGATGCTCGCACAGAGAATTCATGACTGCAATGGACAATTTGGGTTTTTCGAAGAAGAAGAGCCAAGCTTTTTTTGAACTGCTTGACTACGGCAATCAGAATGACTTGTCGATCGACGAGCTGGAGCTGCTAGGCCCGCTAGGAACTGCTAAGAACTGCTAGGAACTGCTAGGAACTGCTAGGAACTGCTAGGAACTGCTAGGAACTGCTAGGAACTGCTAGGAACTGCTGGGTGGCTAAGCCAAGCTGTTTTTTTCTTGATTCCTTCAGTCCGTTGCAGTTCTCACCCCTCGAGATCAGATTTGGCAAGCTTGCTAGCCTGTATCAGGCAACAGAACTGTTGATTTTTCATTCAGCATCAGTATCCTGGTGGAGAGAGGGTTTGCAGCCAAGGTTGCTAGATCTTCAGCATCGAGGGTCCGCCGCAAATCCGGTACTCAATGTGAGGGAGCGTGGCCGTCAAGAGGAGGCTGCAGCCAAGAAGGAGGCGCTGAGTGATTTCTACGCCTTCCTCTCCCGCAGGTTCTGCACCAGGGTGGCCTTCTGGCGCCAGGGCTTGGAAGCCAAAAACGCGGATGCGAAGGTAATGTTTCCTGAGTTTTGCAAGGCTTGCAAGCGCCTTGGCTACCGGGGCAAGCTGAAGACGTTGTGGAGGGCACTGGACACAAACAACGTTGGATACGTAACGCTGGGGCACATTGACAAAATAGCCGACACCGGCTTGGACGATTTCCGATCTTTTCTTGAGGACAACTTTCGTACACTGGATGATGCTTGGGAAAGGGTGTTTGATTCTGACAAATCAGGCAGATGCCACGAAAGCCACTTTGTGGCATCCTGCAAGCATCTCAGGTATCCTGGTAATGCATTGCGCGTTTTCAGATGGTTGGATGTGACCGGGCGGAGAGATCTCTTCGTGGATGACTTCGACATTTTGGGACTGAGGCGCCGTTCGGAAACGTTGAATTCCACGAATGCCAAAGTCGCCGAGCAACGTGTGCTCGAGCGGCAGGCTAAGGATCATGCAGAGGCCGAAGCCATGCTTGGCAGGTTCAAGCTTTTTCTGAACCAGAAGTTTGGTAACCTGGTCAGGGCCTGGCGAGCTCTGGATGGTTCTGGAAGCGGTCGCGTGCAGTTTACGGATTTTTGTCAAAGCTGCCGGCAGATGGGTTTTCAGGGCAACCTGAAAGCCCTGTGGCTTTCCTTAGATAACGCTGACAAAGGAGATGTTTGCTTGGACGATCTTGATCCGGATGCTGTCACCTGCATCTTGGATTTCACGCGCCTGCTCCGCATCTTCTTCGATGATTTGGACTCCTGCTGGCTTGCTGTTCTTGATCCTGATGCATCCGGACGCTGCAGCCTGGAGGAGTTTGAGAGAGCATGCAAGGTGCTGGGATACATCCGAAATGCGAAGCAGCTCCACAAGTACCTTGACATTCACAATACCGGTGTCATCACCATTGATGAGATGGAGGCCGATCTTTGTTTTCGACAGATGGCTGCAGTTCTTGAAGACGGAGCGGCTTCGTTGAAGTCCCTGTGGAAAAAGCAGTGAGTTGTGCAGCTTCGTTGATTGAAAGGTGCTTGGCCTTCCCAGAGGCCCTGCAGAAGAGGCCGCTGTGACTGCTCTTGTTGAAGCTGGTGTCCTACCTTGTCAGTGTGAAGGCTCAAGCAAAGGCTAAGGCCTCGCACCCAGTCCATGCACAGCTCAGCCGCAGCAGATGCTGCTCCGTTTGTGTGCCAAGGCTCAGCCCTGCGAAGCGCGGGAGGAGCTTGACCAGCTCCTCAAGGCGAAGCTGAAACTTTTTTCAAGCGCCAAATTCACTCTCTCATCTTGATTTTGGGTGGCTTGATCTGTGACCGCTTCTTCTGTTCAAAAAAGAGGCCAGCTTCGGCTCCAGCGCGGTGCGGGGCTGGCTGGGAACTCTTTGAGCATCCAAGCGCGGGCAATTGCAGAAGACGGCCCAGGCGCCAAGGGCTTTGTGCGGGAGCGCCCGAGCAGCACTGGACGGAGGAGATTAGCGTAGAGGACGCTTGGCCGATAGAGATGCAGCTTGCTTTGCAAAGGCTTCATGTTCATAAGCCTTGGAGACAGGGCAGTCTACATCAAGTGTTTTCATCTAGAAGTGCTGTGTAGATGCAACAAGAGTCGGTGTTTGGAGTGCACAGGCCCTTACCGGTTTAAGAACGGCAGATCTGTGTGGACTGCGTGTCGGAAGGAGTTCTGCAACCGTTGCCGCCAGCTCGGATTCAAGGCCATCAGTTGTTACTATTAGGATTATCATTATTACAATAATTTCTGTTGTTATTATTACTACCATTACCATTACTCAGCTTCTTATTTGCCTTCCTTGTCCTTGTGACGTTGCAATTTTCCAGGGCAATCTGCTGGCCTTGTGGACGCAAGTGCATGGTGCAGGTCCCTGCATTTGTCATGCATCCATGTTGCTGCAACCTCTTTATGTCGGGTCATGCCAGCTGGTTGGAAAACGCAGCCACTTCTAGCTCGAGACAAGCTAGTTTTTAACGGTCGTCATGTCGCTCAGTCTACTTCCTTTTGCGCTACCGGCAGCTCCAGTGGCTCCCGCAGTGCGGACAAGCCACAGTCAGGGCAACAGCTGCCATGATGCACCCAACAGGATGAATGGCCAGTGGCTAGGCCTGTCGCTTGGAGGGCTCATGGGCCTCGCATCGCGAAGAAGTAAGGCCTTGGCTTGTCGCCACGGCAGCCAAGCCAAAGCTGGGTGCTTTGTTGCAGGGCCTTCAAAGAGCCTGCGGAGGGACCTCAAAAGCCAGATGTATGCTGTTGATACGGCGAAACCAGACAGAACGTAGCTTGGACTTGCATTGGCTTGAGTTGTAACTGCACATGACTTTAAACTTTTTTTTGTTTGCAAGCCTGTCAGACGAGGACGCTTTTCACGAAAGCGGGGCCAGACGGCGTGTCACTTGGTGACTGCCCCTTCTCGCACTCCGTGCAGATGGCCCTGAAGCTGAAAGGTGTTGACTATGACGTAGTGCCCTGTACAGAGGCAACTAAGCCGGCGTGGCTGCAGAGCGAAGTTGGTGGCCAGATGCCCTGCGTGGTCTTCCAAGGAGTCCCCCACGTGGAAACCAAGCAGATTCTAGGATGGATTGAGCAGCAATTCCCAGGCCCTTCCCTGGCAGTACCCGAGGAATATGTGAGCGTGGTTGACCGGTCGATGTTCTGGCCGGAGCTGGCGGCCTATACGAAGAATACAGACAGCAGTAAGGATGAGGAGCTGAAGCTCAACCTGCAGATTGCTCTCACGCGACTGCGGACTCATCTTTTCTCCCTTCCTGTGGATACCAGGTTTCTCGCTGGAGACACACCGTCTCTGTTGGACTGTGACCTGCTGCCCAAGCTGTACGTGCTTCAGAACGCAACTAAGCAGCTCAAGGGCTACAGCCTGGATGACCTCATGCCCACGGATGACGTCCGCATGTATTATGAGCGCGGCTCTACCCTGCCACCTTTTATACAAAGTTGCTATCCTCCGGATGTGTGCTTGTGGGGCTGGCAGCAGGCACGAGGTTGAGTGTGGTGGTGGTGCTGCACCCGCAACAGCAAAGAGTGCTTTCGGGAGGCGCATGGCCCCTATTCTTTACAAGTCTTTCTTCAGGGATTGCTTGCGGCGCCCTTTGAAAGTGATCCGCAAAATGGCCAGATCTGACTTGATGTGCAATGTCATTTTGTCTGAAATGTCTTCCACGCTCTATGGAGATGTCGTTGAGATTGCATGCCTTATTGGTCTGCCTTGGCGAGGTCTAGATCACGATCTCTTGCAGGCCCTACTTGTTAGCCAGACATCAGACATTGACTGCAATGCCTCATGCCTCTGCAGGCGCATCAGTTAATGCTGATGGGCAGGAAAAGAGCTGGCAGCGTCCTCAGACAAGACCGGGCTGTGGCTTCCTTGGTCCTTTCCAGGCCAAGCTGTCTGTCCTAGGCATGCGCACCTCCTCTGCAGAAAGGCTGGGACCAGGGGGAAAATGGAGCGAACTGGAGTGCTTTGGTCGATCCTTTGGAACTTCCAGGCGGATCCGAGTGGCAGATCAAGGCCTTTTGCATGCACTTTTCAAAAACATCCAGGTGGCAATGCAGGCATGCCCATGTGTGGTCCAAGCAAAGCTAAGGCTCGCAGCCTGCGGGTCGCAGTGGTGACAACCTAAGCCGCCGCTCCTGCTGGAGTCGAGCGAAATGTCGTTCTGACAAGGTGGCAGCCAGGCCTCAAACTTCACCTTGTTTGACAAGCCTGTTCGCGATGGCGGCGAAACTCAGGCTAGGAGAGGGCATCCACAAGTAGGAGCTTAACATTTTCAGTGATGCCGGCGTTTCCTGGACAGGTGAAGCTGCTAGGACGTTGGACGCCCAACGACGGCTGGACTGCTACTGCAACCTTTGCCAGCCCTTGATCTAAGGCATCTCTTTGGTGGACTTTCTTCCTGCCAGCGGCCGAGCATTGGCTGAGCATTGGCTGAGCATGTTGCCCGCCTTCTTGGCAGCTCAGCTTCCGCTGCTCTCCACAGGCCGTGCACAAGGAGCTGCTTCAGTTTCGGAAAAAGGCCATGGCAAAGCAACATTCTGAGGCAACCTTTCTGTTAGCTCAGCTCTGGGGGCCACTGTGGCGCTCAGGTTCCATGCCGCCGAAGACCTCTGGGCAGTCCTCCTTCAGGAGTCGGAACTTCCCACACACGGCCTCTCGCACAGACTGCTTTCTCAGGAGTCGCTGAAATCTGGTGACTCCCGCCTGCGGAAGGCACCGGACTCTTTGAGTTGCTTTGCTCCTTTAACTTGTTTCGACTTTTGACAGGTGGAGTTTGCTCAAGCAGCAAGGCGTGCCATTGGGTAACTCGGCAGCAGGTGGAATTCTTGCAGGTCGAGATGCTTCAGAGTGGGGCTGTGCAAGTAATTCTCCAATTTGCTACATTTCTCAAAATGTCTGCTTGTCAAGACCTGCATACATGACAATGGCCTTTGTTAATCTTTTCCTTGGACCTGACTGTAGAACTTAGCAAAGGGCCGTCCTGCAGCCACAGGCAGGCCATTCAAGTGGGACTTGTACTAGTAGCAAGATTCGGTGGTGGTGATGGTAGTGCGGTGTGGTGGGACAGTGACTGAGTACATGAAGTTATATTCATAGTAGACCACTGGTAGTAGTACAACTACCACAAGTGGCATTGGTAGTGGTAGCTCCCGCCAGACTTGACAGTCATCTGGGCATCATTTAGATATTTGCACCTGAAGCTTATGCGATTACTGGAGTGATTTGTACATCTAGCAGTTTAGCATGCTCATGGGGCACTCCTTTTTTCTTGTGGAGCTTTGGCTGCAAGCTCATGAGAGGGATTGCGATTGAGCATTGACATGGCCAGCTACAAGAGGGCGGATGCGGTTGCAAGTCTGTGCCAGTGTTGGGCAAAAGCTGTCACTTGGGGAGGTCCAGGGCATGTCCAGGGCTCATGATACTAGATAGCTGCGTTTTACTTCAAGGTTCAATTGTGAAGTCTGGATGTCTGGATCTGATCAGCTTTGGTCTTCTTAGAAACTGGAATCAGCGCATGTCCATTTGGTGCAGCTGTGCTTGCTGAATCAAGCAGCTTACAATACATGAAGAGCTTGCAAGAAGAAGCATCGATGCATGTCATCCCCAAAAGTCAAACGTCTCCTCCATGTAACTGGGCGAGCCGCGAAAGCTAAGTTGACCCAAGCCAAATCCTCGTGCAGGATGTGCCAGATAGCTGCCATGGAGACGACGAGCAAGTCAGCTTCAGGCAGCGGAGAGAAGTCGCACCTCTTTAATTTTACTGGAATATCTGCTAACAAGGCAGGTATGGGAGCAGACAGAAAACTTGTCGCAGACTTTGTCTACGAAAAAAGCAAGAATTCCCAGTACACGCAACATCAGCTGGACCTGGATGCGAAGCAGCATGCTAAAGCGGAAGCTGTGGCGGCCGAGCTTCGGATTACAGAGGCAAGAATGTCCGAAAGTGAACTTGCCTCTGAAAAAAGGAAAGTTCAAACGGAACTCGAGGAACTTGAGAAGCATCGGGACCTGTCTCGAACCCACTGTGTCGTGGATATGGACATGTTCTATGCTGCAGTTGAGATTCGGGATCAGCCAAGTCTGGCATCAAAGCCTGTGGCAATTGGAGGGCTCGGGATGATATGCACTGCTAATTATGTGGCGCGCTTGTACGGAGTCCGAGCTGCAATGCCAGGCTTCATAGCTGTCGAGATGGTGAGGAATCCGGCTGCAGTTGGGTCGAAGATGCCGCCGGATGAGCTAATTTTCATTTCTCCAAACTTTGCGAAATATACGCAGGTGGCCATGGAGACCAGAGAGGTTTTTCGGCAGTATGACCCATGCTTTAAAGCTATGTCCCTAGACGAAGCATACCTGGATCTTACAGACTATCTATCTGCGCATGGGGTGAGCGCAGAGGAGGCTGTGCAAGAGATGCGAGATCAGGTGAAGGCACGAACGGGCCTTACCTGTTCAGCTGGCATCGGTCCCAACCGCATGATAGCTAAGATTGCATCAGATGAAAAGAAGCCTGATGGACAGACGAGGATCCAGCCGACCAGGGCCGCTGTCCTTGAGTTTGTAGACCGGCTGCCAGTCCGGAAGATCCCCGGCTGTGGCAAGGTGCTCGAGAATCAGATTTCAATCATGTTGGGGGTGCAAACATGTGCTGAGCTGCGAGCTGCTGCAGCGCGTGTCAAACGTGCTTTTGGCAAAGCAAAAACCTGCAGCTTCCTCTTGAGGGCCTGTCTTGGCCTTTCAGCCGATGAGTTGGCTGAAGAAGGGGATGAGATTGGCAATGTCGGTCGCAAGTCGCTGTCCTGTGAGCGAACTTTCCGAGCGGAATCTGAGCCGGCAGAGCTTCGCGGGCGCCTGCGCGACCTTTGCAGGCAGGTCAGCGAGGACAAGGGCTCTCAGAACAGCTTGAAGTCCTCCGCTATTGTCTTGTAATGTTGGGTATCGGTGGTTGTGGTACAAGTAATGCCTATGAGCCAAAACACATGGGCCTGACAGGACATGGCTGCTTCGGTTCCTCCCTTGGCCGGTCGAGTTGTGGCGCTGAAGACCAAAGCGTCCAACTTTGAAGTACGCAACAAACAGGTTAGCCTGGCACAGCCAGTAGGCTTTAGCCCCACCTTCGGGACGGCGGCCTCTGCGGGAAGCCCTGGCCCAGGGGGTGCTCAGGAAGCGGAGCATGAAATTGCACGCGTGGCTCTGGAGCTTTACAAGTTGTTGGAGCCAATCTTAGAAGAACAGCTGCCTTGCCACCTCCGCCTCATGGGAGTCCGTATGTCTTCTTTCAGAGATCAGCGTGCATCGCTAGACAAGGGGCAGCGGCAACTTAGCTGCTTCTTCCAAGGCAAGAGCTCCGAAGGCACTTCCAAGGCAAGCTCGGAAGCTCGCTCCGTCCAGACATCAGGCCTAGGGAAAGTGTGTGACCATACGGACGCTGCGGACGCTGCGGACGCTGCGGACGCTGCGGACGCTGCGGACGCTGCGGACGCGGGCAAGGTACCCAGTGCTGCACCTGCGGTTGATGGGGTGGCTGTGGCGGCTGCGGTTGCTTCACCTGCCGTCATAGACTTGGATTCCTCTCAGGAAGACCTTGACAAGGGAGCTGTGAAAGCAGCTCCCTCAGAGGTAAGGGTGCCGAGTGTTACAGTTGAGGTCGCTGAAACTGCGTCTAGAAGCTGCTTGAAGCGGGTGGTGGCAAGACTTGCAAGTCGTGCGAAGAGGATTCGCTCGTCCGGCATTTGTTGCCCAGTTTGCGGCATGCGAGTGCCCGAGCATGAGGCGAATCAGCATGTGAATGCTCACTATGGGGACAACTGAGCTGAGCTGACCATGCATTCGTGAAAAGAAGGGGCCTTCGCAGTGCAGTCAATGACGTAGAAGAGTCGTTGAAGTCATGCATCTCAGGTTCACCGGCAGCGCCGACGTGGTCTTTGAGGCCAGACACCTGGCCCAAGCACAAACTGTGAAACAAAGCTGCGTCCAGCAAGGTGCTCAGATTTTAGCATGTCAGCATGCCGTGACGCAGGCTTGTGACATCGAGCAGCGACATTCCATTTCCTTGCAGGTCTGCGAGTGTTGGCGAATCTGATTTACACCTAGCCTGTGCTGTTCTTGTTGGCATCCTCAGGATTTCCATTTCCTTCAGATCGGCATGTCCTTCAGCAAGCTTCTGCAGACTTGAGCAGGAAAAGACAGTTTTGAATCACCGGGATGACATGCCCTTTGCAGATTTGTTCTCTTGAGGTGTGTATATCATATCCGAGCATCGTGTTAGGTCTTTTCCTGGCTACTTGAACTGTTTGGGGATAAGCTTGCCTCCTACTGTAGCCTTTACGCTGTCCATGCAGTGTCTCCTTGCTTGGAATGCTTGTGAAGAGTATTTCCTGCATTTTTCGGCTTGAACTGATCTACAAGCCAAGCATCGGTCCGGTGCAGTGGCTATGGCAGAGGCGCCATCACCATGGCACATGGCATGTAAATGAGAACCCTTCTCTTTGATATCTTCTGGGAGTATTCTTGCTGTCATGTAAAGCTCTTACGTGTTCAGGACACAGATCTGAAATGCTGCAACATGCGGCCGCCTTCTGACCTTCCTGAGCGCCCGCGAGCGAAGGAGCTTTGTTTTGAGCTGCGAAGTCTTCGCTGGGTTCCTTAACACTTTAAATCAAAGGACTATAATAAGGAAGGCCTATTATTTACGATATACTGTTATACTGAGCTAGTGTCAATATTCTCCTTATTAAGGGTCCCTCTTGCAATTTCGTATAGTCCCTAAGATAGTCCCTCATAAGGAACACATGTCCATTGAATTATTTCAGGAACTATTGATTGTGGCTCTTATTATGGTAACTTTAATTCAAGTTCCTTAACAACACCCCATTTTTTTGCCGGCAGTGCAAGCTCTCCTCCGCTGATCAGGAAAGGAAGCATGGTCAGCTTTTGAAGGCGGTGACAGAACGCATTGTTGAAGTGTACAGTACCTGCTCCTGCGTCTGTATTAAGATGAGCCATTGCACGAGTCGGCGCAGACTGCAGAATGTGGAGCATAAGGTTCTGACGAGTTTTCCTACTCTACAGGTTCGTGCTCCAGCTGAATTGGTCAAATTGGCTGAGAATGACATGGAGCACAGAGGGCTTTTACTGCTTCTTGTTGCCTGCTGCTGGGTGACTTGTGGCCAAGGAATCCGAAGCGAACGCTGACTTGGCCATGCGAAGGTGTGCACAATTCAGGATTTGACAACGCCGAGCACAATTATATTTGCACCACGGCTTTCAATTCAGGTAGTGCTTTGCATTTCAAGCTTTGTCCATGTGCCTCATCCAAATTTCAAGTTGAAAGCAGCTTCTAGAAAAGTGTGCAAGAGAGCTTGCTCAGGCCACGTTGGAGACAAAATTGAGAATCAGAATCAGGACTTTGGAAAGACCTACGAGATCATAGAAAATCTCGGTCGAGCACTTACGGTAAAAATGGTGAAGAGCATGCCCGGAAACTTATGTCCTGAGCTTGCCATTCATTCGAAATGATGTCCGAAGGTCAAGGCAGCTTTGGCCAAGTGCTGAAATGTCAGGTTGACGGTTCACCGCATTGTGCTTACACTGGTCACTGTTGGCTGAGAGGAAGACACTGTCTGAGAACATTTGATGTGTGCGTGTCGAGGCCAGTGGCCTTGAAAATTAGCAAGAACAAGCCGGCTTATTTCAATCAGGCTGGTGTTCCAGCCTTTGAGAGTTGCAGCCTCATTTTCAATTTAGCCCTGGTGCCTACCCGCTAGGGCTGCATCGAAGCCAATGTCTTGAAGAGACTCAACTGCTTTGACACGTGACTGGGCAAGCCTTAGATGCATCATCCGAAATTGCTCTGCTCCAGAAGCAGCACAGGATAGAGTCAACAGGCTTGTATGGAACTGGCAAACGCCGACGCCGAGGCAGCACATCGTTCGCATGCTGGATTGTTTCGTTTTCCGCAAGCATCTCTGCATTGCGTTTGAGCTGTGCGGCTCCCGGCTCTCGCTCTGCTTGCGAACGATTCTGTCACTTTGCAAAGAATTCTCAGCTTCTGAGGTTGAGCATGAATCTCTTTGAGTTCCTGAAGTGGAATAAGTACCGCCGTGTGGCGATGCCAACTATTCAGACGATCACGAAGCAGTTGCTGAAGGCCGCGGCATAATTCAAGCTGGCGGGGAGAACTGAGAAGAGAGTTCTCGCTGCTTCAGCATGTTATGCAAATGTTATGCCTGCAGTGATGAAATGCGAATGCGAATCCTTGGGGCTGGGGCACCAGGCCTTGCAGTGCCTGCGGGACGCTGCGCTGATACATTGCGATCTCAAGCCTGAGATGCCCAGCCTTTTCAGTGGAGACAGTCCCAAGCAGACTCAGACGTGCACAGATGAACACTTCCATCATCCATGCAGGGTACAGTCGGATGCAGTCTCCACCCTGCAACCCAAGGAATGTGATGGTGTGCACTCTTGATCCCATCAGGACCCGAGCTTACTTCATTTTTTTGCGCGCATGTCAAGCTGCCTTTCTGCGCAATGCCAGGATAAAGCTGATAGACTTTGGTTCTGCATGTGCAGAGTTTCACATGATGCACACGTACATCCAGTCCCGCTTCTACAGGTGGGTTGTGGGCATTGTCTTATCTGGCATGTCGCAAGGTTTCCCGGTTGGAGATTGCATTCTCGTTAGCCTCTGGGAGGTCTCCGGAAGTGCTTTTGGGGCTTCCCTACTCGAGCGCGGTTGACCTGTGGCCTCGCAGCTGCACAAAGAGTCCCAACTGGGCGGTGTGGAACGCATCTACACAAAAGTAGCAACGACGACCGCCACCGCCGCCCCCGCCGCCCCCGCCGCCGCC